>PVLD010007040.1:0-94854 GCA_004027595.1 Dinomys branickii
ATGGGACGAAGGAAAGTAGAAAAGAAAAAGACAAAAATGTATGTATGTATATATGAATATGCATATATGCAGGAGGGCTAACATGGTTCTACTATTGTATTATATCACTTAATGCTAAGCAATAATCGATGACGGGTTATTTGATCAATCTTGTATGTCTGTATGTGATATCCTGAACACACACTTCGAAGATATCAATGTGTAAAGCAGCAACTATTGGTGTTTTGTTGTTGTTGTTGTTGTTGCTGTTGTTGATGTTTGCCTGTTTTGTTTTTTGTCTTTGGATTTTTGGTTTTTGTGTTTTTTCTGTTGTTGAAAGGATTAATTGTCTGACTAAATTTGCATGTCTGTATATGGGCTTATATATTTACACTTCGAAGATATCAATGGATAAAGCAATAACCACTGTTGAGACCATATCACCTTGTCTATAGTTTAGTTGTGATTGTACTATTTTTATGCTAATTGGTGTCTGTTTGTCAATATTTTTTGTACTTTTATTTTTTTTAATTAAAAAAAAAAAATAAGGGCAACCCAGAGACAGTCTTAGCCCTGAGAGAATCTTGAATTCTGTGAGAGGGCTTTGATTCTGCTGGAGCCCTGAAATCATTCCATTTGCCTCTTTTTGTTTAGCCTTCACTGTATACTCAGTCAGGAGACTGTGGACCTGATCAGCCCACAATCACAGGGATATCATTAACTCCATACAAGAGCTCTATAAAGGGCAGAGGAGACAGCAGGAAAGAGGGCAGGAAGAGTGACGCTGGTGAAAACGGAGTGACGCCTGCAGAAGGAGGCACTGTCCCGGGCCACGGGGTATCCAGGACAGAAAGGCACACAGGCTGCCTGGAGTGCGGAGGCCGCGTCTCGGGAAGAGGGGGCCTAAGGGTCCTCTCAGCGACTCTCCCCAGCCAGCCCCTTCCCAAACATCTACTTCTTCCTTCTTCTTCTGAAGCTCTAGAGCCCAAATCCAAGCACCCTTCACCCAGGGCCACCCCTGGCCGCTGCCCTTCCTGCTGGCAGGTTCTGGGCAGCAGACTGTTTGGCTCAGCACGGGTTTGGTACAAACTTGACCAGTCAGTGTGGGCTGGAGTGAGTTCTTAAGTGCCTCGGTGGTCTTCCAGTGGAGGAATACGGAGCCCCATTAGGCAGTGAGAGGGGGTGTGGAGTGTTGAATGCCACTGCCATTTCCAGTGGGGTCTTCCAGGGCACCACGCAGCCTCCATTTGGCCGCTGCTCAGGCCCTGCCCTGTGCTCTCACTCACAGTCCCCACCCAGAGCCTCCCTCTCGCGCCTCCATTCCTACCTGCATCTGCCATACAGTGTGTCAGGCCGTGGTGACAAAGTAATACTCTGGATCCATCACCACATAATCAACTGAATTGTTCTCAGCTTAATTACAATTTATTGATATGAATATACTTCACAAGCATCTCCTATGTTGTGGGTGTCCATGCTGGATCTCAATGGCAGTTGATGAAGTGTTGAGTGGGCCAGTGGAAGCCCTTCATGTAGCAACTACCTTTAAGAGAATTACCCTTCCCCAGGTAGAAAAGCTCAAATTTAAAAGGTAGAGTTGGCCTCAGGCATTCTGTGAAGGGGAAACATGAAGGGTCACACGGCCCAATGCTCCTACCATCTCCATGTTACAGAGAAGGCACCGGCAGCACAGGTCCAGAGGGGCATCCGAGGTACCTAGCCAAGTCCGTGTCAAGCTGTCCCTGGAGGTAATTAACACCGGGTAGAATGCACATCCCAGAAGCTCCTATGTGTATGCAACAAACTAAATGTTCACTTAAGTTATTTTCTAGGTACAGCTGCTTCTCAGCTAACTATGGGGTTATATTCCTGTAAGCCCCTCAAAAGTTGGGAAGTTGAAATGTCTGCATCATGGTAGAGCCAGGTTCTATCTATCACCAGTCGCCAGCCTAGGAAAAGATACAGGGTGTGCTGAATGTAGATTGTTTTAGCAGTGCTGTAAAGTCAGGAAAGCATAAGTAGAGCCATTGTAAATTAAATTTATTTTGTACTTTTTAAATGTTTTGTCATGTGGAAACCAAATATTTAAAAATTATACTAACATTAAAATATAAAAATAGTTCTGTACATGAAGAAAAATAGTAAGCATAGAAAATGTTTCTAAGTACAAGTTTACCCATATTGTATAGATCCAACTGATAACAGCTGGTCAAATCTGGAGCAAGGTTAAATGTTCCAATGTCATATTGTATTCTGTTGCACAGATCGGACTTATGCCTGAGGCTCCATAAAAGCTTGCCACATGCCCTTCAGTTTAGCTAAATGAAAAGCCATTTACAGTCCAGTAAACTGTGTGATTATTCAGAAAGCAGGTTTCACTATTTCAAAGTGATCAAAAAGAAACAAATTTTAGCTGGTAAAAACACATGACCCTGTAAAAAAAAAAAAGGCTTTTCTTGGCACTGGTTTATAAATTGTGTCTATTTATAGAATAATTTTACAGCACCGATATGAACTGTGGTAACACTTAGAAGACACTTCCCTCCCTGATGAGTCCGGAGCTGCGCTCAGCTCTGAGTAAGGAGCAGCTGGCCGCAGCAAGGGCCACGGAAACACAAGGGAAGTAAATGCAGTGGTGAGAGCATAGCTGCAAGTCCTTCCCACCTTGCTGTCACTGAGAGGTCAGGCGATCACTGCCAAGGGTCAAAGCCAACCTGGGGAGCAACCTGTGGGAGATAGGCATCCACTGCCCCGTCCGGAGGTGTAGGCTGTGAAGCCCCTGTCTAAAGGACGGGACTACACAGAAGACGAGGGCGGTGAGTGCGCCATACCTCACGCTCCCTCCTGAGCGAACCCCAAAGGACAGCAGCGATGAGGGCTGCGAGGGTGGGCCCAGGGGGGCGACCTGAAGCCACCACGGACTGCCTTTCTCTGCCATCAGCACAAGGAGCAGTGACAAGCTGGACTGCCAATGTCTCCTGCAGATTAAAGGAAGGGAGGCGCGCTTGAGCCCTTGACCTCCCAGTTAACTAACTCACCGACCTTGAGGGAAACAGCCACATTATACCCGGGTCAGCAACCTGCAGCATCTTCTCCCTCACAGAGGGGGGAAGTTGGCTAGCAAAGGGGCTCATCTTACCCTAGAGCTATCCATGGAGCAAACTTTCTGCACTGAGACATTTGCTACTCATTCAGTGAATGAATGAATACAATAGAAAGAGGAAAATAGAGCAATAAGCATCTCAGAGAAGCTGCTAGGGGAGTTCCAAAGGGCAGGATTCGCTTCCAGCATGAGGGGTTTGAAAACGCAGGAGGAGGCTCACCGTGGGGAGAAGCCGGGTGTCTTGGTTACTTCTCTCTCGTTGCTGAGACAAAATACCCAATGCCCAAAATAAAGGAAGAAAAGGTTTATTTAGCTTACAGTTTGTGGAGGTTTCAGTCCATACTTGGCTGGCTCAGAGTCAGAGTGGCACATGGCAAAGGGCAAATGTTTATGGCGGCAGAGCACCACAAAAACAACCAGAGCAAAGAGGAAGGATGTGTACAAAGTAAGCACCCTGGCTTCCTCCTGAGTCATTTAGCCAAACCTCTAGACTCCCCAGGTTGACCCAATGTATCAACCATAACACCGGGGCTGTGCCCTCATCCTGGGCAGAGCGGTGCCCTGGGTCAGAGCCGCTGAAGGTGAGACTGCCCCGCCCCAGCAGGGAGAAGAGGTGTGGAAGGGAGGTGCTGTCCACCCTGTGGGCATCAGCATCCTCGGAGCAGGGGAGGACACTCAGGGTCCTGCTTTGGGCAGGTTTCCCTTCAGGAAGGCCACAGTGGGCAGGATGTGCTGGACACTGCAGGGGCATCAGTGAGGGCAACAAAATCCTGGGGGAGGTACGGAGGGCTCGAGTGGGCAGGGACACAGCTTCACCCTAGAGCTCCAGAGCTGCAGTGCAGCAGCTGCTGCCCGGGCCAGGATTGGAGCAAGCCCGGCACCTTCCACAGAGGGGGGAGGGACGTGGAGAAGACAGGCCACAGACTATGCTCAGAGGACCTGGCCTCTGAGGCCCACAGGATACCCTGATGAGGCCTTAATGGTAGTGTGGAACAGGGCCCAGTGTCATGGTTTGGGGTTTTGCAAGGTGTACAATATAATACAGGACACATGTTTTATAAGATTATTTATAATAGTCACTCAAAGAATGATACACATGACAGTGCAGGAAATCTGTCCACGCACTAAAGACCAGGAATCCAGCTGAGGGCCTGGATCCCACAGTAATGTCCTGCATGAGTCTAGCTGAAGGCCTAGAGGTAAAGCCCATAACAATGCCTCCCACGAGTCCAGCTGGAGGCCTACAGCCCAGACAACATCTCATGCAGGCCTGTTCCACGGATCTGTGCTTGGAAGGCCAAAGGTGAGTGGCAGAAGCTAGAAAGTCTGTGCCAGCGGGATGAAGGACCTGTGCCAGCAGGCTGAGGGATCTGCACTGGAGCCAGGAAGCAACGCTCAAAGTAAGCACCAGAGCTCCCCGAAAAGTACCACAGCCGTCCTCAGCCACAGTGAGGTCCTGAGCCCTTCTGATGATGAGAACAGCCGAGTTCCCATCAGGGAAGCCGACAAGACAAGCTTCTCTGGGAGACTGAGCAGTGCACCGTCTTTCCCTCAAGAGCCAGGAAGCGATGTTCGAAGTGAGGACCAGAGCTTCCCCAAAGTGAACGATAGCCATTCTCAGTGACAAAGAGGTCTTGAGCTTCTCCTCCCATGAGAACAGCCGAGTTCATCAGGAAAGTCACCATGATGAGCTCCTCCGAAAGAACCAGCAGCTCCCTACAGCTTCTTAACAGCTTCCAAAAGGCTCTCAACAGCCTCTCTTAGCTCCCAACAGCCTGACTTCTTCTCCAGTTCTGCCTCTTACGCTGCTGGCAACAATCCCCAGGTGGGCGTCCCACACCCAGCACCACATTTACTCAGTTCAGCTGGGGGTTACAAGTTGACCACCTGTTCTCAGTCCACCACACCCAGGCAGCAGAGGGCCGAGGCTCAAGGCAGACCGCTGCCAGCTAGGAGTCTCTGTGATGCCTGCTCGCAACAGTCTTTCCCCCACGGCTGTGTCTGCCCTGGCGTTCCACATCCTTGGTGATTGTGCCGAGGCCACAGAGCTGTGAATGTTTCACCCACTGGGAAGGGAGTGGTGCCTTCCAGAAAGTTTCCCACATGTAGGAAACAACCAAGTCGATGCACTAAGGAAAACAGCCTATTTCAGCTGGCAGCTCAGGGTTCTGGCTGAGCCCAGTTGGCCCTTTGGCCTCATGAACCCTCCAGCTAGGGCCCCCTTAAAGGTTCTGCTCTTCCTAACTCCAGATCCTCTAGGAGCCTTCAACATCAGGGCCTGGGGGAGACTCTAGATCCAGACCACAGTGCATGGTCTCCATGGAAACACCAGACTTCAAGTACTGAGAAAGCCCCCTCTGTCAGGAAACAAACAGAACCCTCCTCAGAGGAGAAACCGAGGCATTGCTTGCTTCCTCCTTACAGAATGTAGCAGACTGTAGGCAAGTGAGCTGTGCATATGGGGTAAGTGTGGGCTGACTCTGCACTGCTTCCCCTGCTCACCAGCAGGCAGGGGCCAGCAGGACTTGGAGTTGGGACCGTGACCACCTGGGGGCTGAGGTCTTGACTCCCTGCTGTGGACACAGCCCAGGGAAGGCCAACATCCCTCACAGAGCCAGATCTAGGGCTGGCCGGGCTCTGGACTCCTCCCTGCACTTTCACCAACAAGCAGCCTTTCAAGGGCAAACTCTCAGTGCTTGTCTCGGTAGCTACCATTCACTCAGGCCCTCAAACCTCAGCCCCTGTCCTACCCACACCCAAGGCAGTTCTGCCTCTGCCCCTCTGCCCTGCAGGATGGACAGTCACACTCCCCACCAGAAACTCCTCACCTCCTCCCATCCTTCTGGCAGGGACATGTGCAGCAGTGGCCTGGGTGTCTGCAGACGTGTGCTGGCGAGGCTGCAGGCCTCCAACTGCAGAGCCCACAGGTAAGGTGGTTTTTGACCTGGAAATTTGCCTCTGTCTCTGGCCTGTGTGCTGTGGGCCAGGAGACCAGGACCCTGTGAGGCCCCCTGCTTCTGAGCATGCAGGCAGCTGTCTGCACGGGTGTAGACAGCAGGAGAGGCACTGGGTGCCCCTTGCCCAAGGAAGCAGGCGGTGTGGATACAGAGGAGGCCTTCCCAGTGTAGACTGCAGGGGAGCCTGCACTGGGGTCTGGTGAGTCACATCTGCCACCTAAGGGTGCTGGGCCATGGGGAAGTTCTGGAGCTTCCCCCCTTTTTGAGTTCTTCCTTATCAACCAAAGTCCCTGCCTCCAAGGGTCAAGGAGGCTGCAGGAGTAGAGAGGGAGGATCCCTGCTGCTTTCCTTAGCAGTCTCCTGGGCAGTTTCCTATAAGCCATCGCAGGGACCTTCTGTACAGGGAATGTGGGACCTTGGGAGCTATGGGCTTCTCTGATCCCAGGAAAATACTTGGTTCTGTCCTTGCCCACATGACCAAAACGCTCTGACTCTGAGCAAGCCAGGCCCAAGTGGTCCGCTCTCGCATCTGTACTCTGAAGCAAGTGGGAGGGGACGCTTCTGAGGGGTGCTTCCCGCACAGCCTGAGGGGCACACCTGGGCAGAGGAGGTGGATGGGTGTCACCTGCTGCTGTCTCCAACTGAGGCGGCTGTGGTGGCTGGGGAACTACTGTGGGAGGACTTCCTGCTCCTCCCTGTCCACACCACCCCTGTCGGTCACTGCACCTCTGCACCCCACGTTTGTGTCCTGGGTCTGCTCAAATATGACAAATCCACAACCTTTTAATTTTATGTATTTCTTAGTCCAAACATTCAGACAACAGTATAATGTGTGGTCACATATCCATCATAACTAATAGGTGTTAAAATTTTGTTGCATGGCCTGTATTTTCTGCTTCTGTAACTTTGTGAATAAAATAAAATATCAGGTAAAACTCATTTTTGTTGCTTTCCCTCCCCAACCCCTAGAAAAAAACCCTTGTCTTGAGGTTCACATCCAATAAACATACATTTTTTAAATATAATTTCAGTCACGGGCCAGTGGCACAATGGATAACATGTCTGCCTATGGATCAGAAGATTCAATTTTATACATAGAGATAAATTAAGGAACAAAACACAGTATTAATACAGTGGTACCCTGGCTCATGAACTTCATTTGCACTATGATTTTGGAAGACAGTCACATTTGTGTTCCTGTGGGAAAGATAGCCATGGTCGTGTTTGTCATCTGAGAGTATGCAAAGAAAAGCAGAGTTTCCCCAACGGCTGTTTGCAAACCGAATTGTTTGCAATTCGTGAACCAAGGCGCCACTGTATGCCACCATAAACATCCTCCTGCAACTTGTCTCTTTCCTTCAACATTATTTTCTAAAATATTTGTTTATTTTAAATGCTGTGAATATACCACAGCTTATTTCTCTGCTGCTGTGAACATTTCCCCCAGTCTCTCATGTGCTTCAGCAAGACTTATCTGTAGCAAAGGCCTAAAAATATGTCTTCAATTAACATGATACACTGTATGCTTTCCAAAGCGTTTGCACCAATTTATATTCCCACCAGCATGGAATAAATGTCCTTTCCCTAACAACTGCCAACATTTGCTACTATTAGACTTTTAAATACATTTGCTAGTTTTGTGGGAGTGAAATAGTCTTTTTTTTATATGTAGCTCCTGCTTACTCACAGACTCCAGTAGGTTTAATGTTTTTACCGATCATCTGTATTTCTTCACATGTGAACGGTCATTTGTGTCCATGTACACCTTCCTAACAGACTCTCCAGGTTTGTCCTTATGCGCAACAGTTGTGTGTCCTACAAATACCTCTCTTTGGCAGCTTGCTCTTTTTTCTTGGTTGGTATAAAAGTTTAAAATGTTAGAGTGCTCATGGACAGCGATATTTTGCTTGAAGATTTGTAGGGTTTTTGTGCTTGGGGGTGGGGTCTATGCATGGCTTATTTAACAAGTCCTTCTTTCTCCTGCCTTATGGATGCTCTTTTCTTGAAGCTTTCAAAGTAATACAGCAGATCTTCAGTAAATCACAGCAGTGCGTGTGTGATGGGTGATTTACGTTGTCAATTTAGGTAGCAACTGCATGGTGCTAAGTGAGGCCCTGGCCGCTGGCTCGGTACTGTTTCCAGGTGAGACTGTGAGCATGATTTTCATTAGCATCTGAGCTTGTAAACTGAGGTGAAGAGGCCGCCCTCACCATGAGGATGATGTTTCACCCACTGGAGCCCCAAAGGCTGAAATAACATTTCCTATTCACTGCGGGACGCCACTGTCTCTGGTTTCAGTGCTGAATCTCAGGCCTTCACTCCAGGATGTACATCAGTAGTCCCTCCTACATACAGATGCACACACACATGCACACACCCCTCTCTGGGTGCTCGGGCCTCCCAACTACACCAGGAGGTGCCATCGGCCTGCAGAGTCTCCAGGCTCTGAGCCTCCCTTGAGTCACAGAGGGCCTTGCTGGTGCCAGAGGACGGATCATGGGACTCAGTGTCAGCACTGCATGTGGGAGCTGAGTCCCACAGTAAACGTCTCTTTGCACACATCTGACTGGCTGTTTCTCAGAACTGTGTGGGGATGCGTGCACGTGAGCATGTGTGTATGTGTGTGCTGGTCTCTCTCCTTCTTCCTAGGAGGGCCCCAGGACTCACACACAGGCATGCATGGTCTGATCCTAAGCACCAACCCCAACTCAAGACACCATTGCCACATTACATTTCTACCCTCTTTGTACCTTGCAGTGGCTATTAATTCGCAGTACACAAAGCCAGCTCCATCTCAAGGAGAGCAAAGAACTGTCCACTGCTTACCAGATATGATATCATAAACAGTAGAGTTTGTCTTTCATGTAAACTAAGTCTTCATCTTCCTTCTGCCTACGTTCAGCTGGGATTCCATGACGGATAAGCAGCTTCAGCCTGGAGGGCTGGATGAAGTGAGCAAGACATGGACTCACCTGTCCTCTTATCCCTGCTGATGGACTGTTGGAAGAGGAGACCTCGGCCACTGAGGAGAAACAAGAGTCCGTCAGCAGAGGGTGACACCAGCCTAGTCCCTGAGGAAGCATGTGTGGGACCAGCAGACCCCAGACCTGGAGAGGGACTGGGTGTGCTTTGGATCCACCTGTCGATGAATCTGAGAGCTGGGCCATTTGTGATCCACGCACCCTTTCTCCTGTGCTCCTGAGACCGCTCTGCTGTGAGGTCCCTTCCCACGGTGAGGTGGCCTTGGTTCGGTCTGTGCCTCAGCATCGCACCTGCATGTGAAGGCTTGGAGTGAGGGGGCACCAAGCAGAAGCAGCTCCTCCTTGTTTCTCTTTCTCCTCGAATTTCTTTCTACTTTCTTTACTCTTTATTCTTTAATATGAACTTTAGGTTCACCTACCACATTTGTCCATAATTCTATTATGATTATGTTATAATTATATTGAATTTATAGATAAATTAGAGAGAACTTCCATTTACTATATGGTATATCATAATCAATAGAGTTTATTTTCCATTTAACCTAAGTCTTCTCTATCCGCCTAAGTAAATGTAGTTTACTTTCTACAGCAATGTCTTTTGCTAGATTTGGCCTGTGCTCCTTATTGCTGTGTTATTAATGTATTAGTTTTCCTAAACATTAAACAATTTTTATTGCAGTGTCTAAGGATGCTTTGGATTTTTTATCTAAAGATCTTCTATGAAGCACCTTTCCTTATTGGTTCTTATAATTTCTCTGTAGATATTAAATTGTCTTTAATAATACTCTTAGGATATGAAATAATAACATGCCCCTTCTTTCTTAATTCTTATAGCTATGTTTCATTTTCTTCAGTTCTTTTCTGACTAGGATCTCAAGTGCAATGTTGAACAGCAGTATAGATCAAGGTGTGCCCTTGATGCTCTCTGATTGTAAACAAAATATTTCTAAACACACAGTGTAAGTTTATATATTTACCTTAAGTCAAAACAAGTTAAGAGGGATTGTAATAAATGTATATTAGATTAAATAAATTATTTTAAATCTATCCAGGTACTTTTTGTTCTTGAATGTTGCAAATTAATATTTCATTGCTTAATAAGTAGATCAAATCAATAGTTATACATTATCATCTCTTATTGTTTCAGTTTACTAAATATTTACTTTTCTGCATCTTCTTTCAAAGTGAAAATTGTCTTTTTTTGGGCAGACATTGATGGATTTGATCAGCAGTGGCATTCTTTTCTCATAAACTGTGCCAGAATAGTAACCTGACTTTTCTATGTCTTGAAACCGTTTGTAGATGACACAGGTATTTTTCTGTAAGGGTTTCATAAACTTTCCTATAAAATTGAGTGTTTTTTAATTGCTATTTTCTTTGCTTTCTTTGTGTTTTGAGAATTGATTTTTTTAAATGCTGAAAGTTTTGCTTAACGGATTAGTCCTCTGGCACTAATTTTATTTACTATACTACATTTTTTAAAAAGAGAAATTTATTCACCAATGTCTCAAATTTAATGTGAACAACTACCTATAATGTTATTAAAAACAGTACTATCTCCAGTTCAGCAACCTTTTTTGTTTTCTCATAGCAGTTACTTCTGCTTTTTCTATTTTTGCTTTGACTGACCTGGGCAAAGCTTTACTTATTAATCTTTTCAACTAACCAAATCTCAGTTTCACTGGTCTTCTCTGTGTTTACATTTTCTTTACTGTCTGGCCTCAGCATTACTGTTAGTTTCGCTCCACTTTGTTTTTTCCTCTATTCTTACTTCTTGACTTTCAAGTTTAGGTAACAACCAAAACTTTTCTCCAAGTACCATTTAAATTAAACTATGTAAGTTTTGATATATTGTATTTTGACTTATCACCAAATACTTTCAGTTGTATAATTCGGTTACCTCTTGTCTCACAAATCAGTATCATTTTCAGTACTAAGCAAACAGGGAGGTCACATTTGCAAATGTGATTTTATACCTAGAAAAATCTAAACACTCCATAAAAAGCTGATAAAACATATAAACAAATTTGTAAACTGGCAAGATACGCATCAACATACAGAAAAGAGTAGCACTTTTATACATTAGTAATGAACTTGCTGAAAAAGAAATTAAGAAGTCAATTCCATCGCAATGGTTGCAAAACCTCACAAGAAAATAAATTTACCCAAAGAAGTGAAAGATCCCTTTGATTAAAATCATAAAACACTACTAAAATAAATTACAAAAGATAGATGAAAATATTGGAAGATTCCCTGCTTAGGGGTCAGAAGATTCAGTGTTGTTAAATTGACCATGCTACCCTGAAGCGAGGTTTAGATTCAATGCTGAACAGAATTCAATTCACAGAAATAGAAAAACATAATCCTGAAATGCATATGGAGCCACAAGACCCAGAGCAGCTAAAGTAATCATGAGGCAGAGTGGAGGGAGGAAAGAAAGGGAAGCCAGAGGCATCATAATACCTCACCTCAAAACATAGTACACAGGGACGTAACCATACAGCTCATTCTGAACAGTTAAGGGGTGTTTTACAAAGATGCCAAAAACACATAGTGGAGAAAGATAGTCTCTTCAGTAGACAGTGCCGGCAAAACTGGATATGCACATTCAGACGAGTGAGAGCAGATCCTTTCCTCTTCCCGCACACAGAAGTAAACTCAACAGGGATCAGAAATCTAAAAGTATAAAACTAAGACCTGAAACTGCGAAATAACCGTAAGAAACAGAAAGGAGACATTTAAACACAGTGGTGCAGGCAAGAATTTTTTTCACAGGACCCTAAACTCACAGGAAAGTAACAATGGACAGATGGGAGCAGACCAAACTAAGAAGCCTGTGCACAGCATGGAAATAATCAGCAGGGTGAAGAGGCAGCCTGCGGAATGGGGAAATTCCTTAAGACCCTAAAACCAGAGCCACTCCACTACTGGGTGTACATCCAAAGGAAACAAAACAAGTTCAGTATACTAAAAAAATTATAGTCTCATGTTTACGGCAGTCTAGTCACAGTAGACAAAATATGGAATCCACATGCCCTTCAAGGGGGAATGGATTTCTAAAAGGTATATATTTCAGTCGTAAAGAATATACTCCTGTTACAGCAGTATGAGCGGACTAGTGAGCATGGTGACAAGTGGCATAAGCCAGGCACAGAAAGACAAATGCCACATGTCTCGCTCATATGTGCTGACTGTCAAGTCAACCACAGTGAAGACTGGGGTCGGAGAGCTGTCACTTGAGCCTGGGAGGGTGGGTGTGGAGGCAGAATGGAAAGAAGCACCATAAGGGCACAAGAGCAGTCACAGTGGGGAGTTTCCTCTTGGGTCTTTTTTAGGACAGCAGAGTGAGAACAGTCCGTGATGTACCTCACAATGCCTAGAAGAGCATGAAATTTCCAGCATGTGAACATGACTAGTGTTCGAGGAGATGGAAGTGCTTATTTCCCTGATGGTGTTCTCACACATAATATACACATATTGAATTATAAAACTGCACCCATGGAGGTGTCTCAATGAAAAATAGGTGTCACCTTCTCCCTGGCATTTACGCCTGTTGTTTGTACTGTGCTCTGACAGGAGGGTGAGGAGGTCAGCTGTTTGGGGTGTGTTGCCCACAGAAACCTGTGCAAGATGCAGAGGTGCGTTCTTCCTCCAACAGATTATCACTGGGCCAGGATCCACTGGCATCCTCTGTCTGGGAAATGAGAAGTAAGTCTTTAGCTTTGGACCAAAGATTCTCCCTACAAAATTCTCTAATTTTTTTTTAAATCTAAGAGTACTGAAACATCAGTGATTAAAAATCCTCGTACCAAATGTGTTTATCAACTTTCCACCGCTATGACAAAATATCCCAGATAATAAACTTGAAAAGAAGAAAGGTTTATGTTTCTTCACAGTTATGGAGGTGCCAGTCCATGGTGAGTTGGGCCTGTTGCTTTGAGCCCAGGTCATAGCAGTAGAGCAGAGTGAAAAGGACATGGTGAAACAAATTGGTCAGCTTGTGACTGGGATGTAAAATACAGAGCAAGGAAAAGAGGTTGGGGTCCAATATCCCCTTGGAGGACATGCTACCAATGACCTGAAACCTCACCAGACCACCTCCCAGAGGTCCCACCAGCTCCCAACTGCACCAAACTTGGGCCCAGGCCTCTAACACATGGCATTTGGGGCACACCCCAGATCCAAACCATAGCACCAAATTTCAGCTTGTTCCAGCACATTATGAGCCAACCTAGACACACGTGCATGTGTACAAGAGCTGTATGTTACAAATGCATTGTATGGCTCCTGTATGTTATATGTTTGTGTGGGTCCTCATGCTCCTTGTGGTCTCAGTGGTGTCCTCATGCTTGGCTGTAGACCAGCCTTACTACATGAACTTGAAATACAGATCCTAAGTAATCTGGACATCTACGAATGGAAGGTGTCGGCCTGTGGCTGAGGCGGCAGTATCCCCCCACCTTTAGAGTGGTGTCTCAATGGCAGCCAAAGTTTAAACTTAGAGTACGTGAATGGCACAGTGTTCGACACCTGGAATTCCAAAGTGCAAGCCTCCTTCAGTTTTCAGAGTCCTGAGCAAAGTCTGTGTCTTGTCATGTCCAGGCCAAGCAGAGCTGCACTTTCTGAGCTGTTGTGGACTAAAGAAGAGAATGTTTGTAAGCCCAAAGAGGTCGATGTGGGACCCAGGAGGCTTTGAGGAGCTCAGAGTGGGAAGGGCCACCTGGGACTGTTCCGGGGAGGGAGCCCTGGACACCATCAGCTCAGTCTTAACACAGCCAGCAGCCAGGTGGAACTTATTCCCCAGCCTTTGGCCAATACAAAAGCACGTGGTAGAAAGTGCAGATGGAGTCTGGTTTACTATCCCTATAAGTTTTCACTTTACCCTGAGGAGCCTGTGATTGTGTCAGGACCCAAACCCCTTGTCCCGTGCCTGTGCCTGTCCTCGCCCTGTTATACACGGCTGGCGTGCAGCTGGGCACCTGCCCAGTGGTGCTGCTGGCTGAGGGTGGTGAGAGCATGGGTGTCTAGATTTCATTCTGTGTGCTATTAAAGCATGATTTTCAAAAGGTTAAATAACTCTTCTACACATATGAAATGAACATATATTACTGATTTTTAATGAAGAAAGCAGTAAAATTTTAAATAGTTTCAAATGAAATATATACATATATCTTATATAATGTATAGTTATGGTATATATTTGGTTATATCTATGATTCAAACTGAATATATATTCAATGGTGATAGATTACATATAATGATAGATTACATATATTATAGTGATAGATTACATATATATAGATTACATATATCATCTTTTACATATACATTCATGCCTTTTATCATGCTGTGTCTAGATGTCCCCTGAAAGCCTCACGCAGTCAGAGGTGGGGCTTTTCAGAGGTGGCTGGGTCTCAGTGTGTGGTGCTGGATTCATTCATGGTGCAGTGCTGGGACTAGGGGTCCACTGTCCTGGGTTCGAGTGCTGCCCCCCTTGCAGGCGTGTAGCCTGCGTAGAATATGAGGGGCCGGGCTGCTGCCACTGCCTCCACCTGCTGCTTGGAGCTTAGCTGCTCTGCTGTCCTTTGCCCGTCATGGACTATCTCTTCTCTGCGATGCCCTTCAGCTCTGCCACCCCGCCTTGGAGCCAGCCAGACGGGGACTGCAGCCTCAACCCACCATGAGCTGAAATAAACCTGTCCTCCCTTAACTTCGGGTGTTGCGTATTTTGTCTCAGCAATGAGAGAAATAGCTAAGACACATTTGTTTGGAACCATTTTAATATCTGTCTGAAACACACACACACACACACACACACACACACACACATTCTGTACACATGGACACAATACTCATAAATGCTAAATAAATTTGCTAATAGAATAGAAACTAGTAATAGCCATACAACAATACAGCACAATGCTGAGGATAAACTTTTCCATGGCTTGGAAATCAATTGTACTTCTACAAGAAAAATCTCATTTCTATTTCTTTTTTTATTCTAAAGAGTAAAGGAGCAAAATAACAACAGCCAAGACAAAAACAAAACAATGCATAAACAACAAAAACAGAATTGAATTTCAAAACAAGGTGATGGGGAGTTAACAATGGTGGTTATATTACATATTGTTATCTTCAAAGAAGTTGCTCAGATTACCAGATGCTAAGAATGCAAGATTGATTAAACAATTGAGGAGAATAAACAATAATAAAAAACCATTAGAAATGATACAGTTTCATTAATCAAGGTAGTAGGATTCAACAATGGTTATTATATTGCAGGTTGTTGTCTTCAAATTAGTTTTACAGATTACCAGATACAATCAGGCAAAATTCATCAGAAACATTTAAGCATCAACTGTTCCTTTCAATAAACCAAAAGACATCAGCAGCACAATTATCCCAGCTATCCCTGTATCTCGATATATATTTTTTCTGTTCCTTCTTTCTTTTCTGCTTTCCCTCATCCCAGTTGTTTCCTCCCCATGAGCAACCTCTTTCCCTTTTCACCTGTATTTCTAAGAGTCAAGAATCTTACATTACTATCCATTTCCTATGAATCTGAAGTTGCAAAATAGACATAAACCCCCAAGGATGAAATAATTGCAGGCCAATCAGCGACTGACTGATGCTTCACAAAAGGCACAAAAGGAATGTCAGTTGCCATTTTCAATTCTTCTGCAGTTTTTCCTAGCAGAGCACTGGGAAATCCATGGGAGTATTTGAGCCAAGGGAGCACTGGGCCCTGACTCTCAGCGGAAGGCCTGGGCTGTACTCCTGCACTCTCAGTGATTTATCCTTGAATGGTAATAAGCCTGGGTTTCAAGTAACACACAAGCTTGTTTTTCCCAGCACAGTGGTGCCTGGCACAGGTCGCCATTAAGTAAAGGAGGGGCTGAGTCAGGTGGGGTTTAGGGAAGCAGAATTCCCAGCTTCAGAATGGGCAGCTGGGTGGAGCCGATGGCATTTGCAGAGCGACTGGGTTAAGTTCTGGAGCGGAATGTGGAGGGAACATGCCTGTTTCCATTCCTCTTTTCCTCTCATTTAAGTCAAGTATGAATCCAGAAATACTCATTACGACTTTTTTCTTCTGACAAGTCTATGGCCCTGTCTGTTTTGTAAACAAAATGTGTACCTGGGCACGGCTGTGGGCACAGGGACACAGGGACACAAGGGCAGGAGAGGGGACGAGGGAGACAAGGCACATCGTCATGCCCGTGCTGCTCTGCATCACTTAATGTGCTGCAACAGCCAACACAGCATGCACATCTTCAGTGGTTTAAAAAGAAAAATCCAAGAGGCAGCCTAGGGGTGGTCTTAAATCAATCTGGCCAGGCTGGAAACCTCAGGGCTCAATGAGTATGAGCTCAGCAAAGCAGCCCAGCACTCCTTCTGATTGACAGTTACTGGAGTTGTATTTGTGATTTATTTTGCTTTCAGGGTAGAAGTTAAAGAAGCAGATCAGGTCTTTCCAACCCCACCTGGTCTGGGAGCTGATGAGAATCATATCACTTGGTCTTGCCGCTGAGAAGCATGCTCTGCATGGTGGGCTGCAGGCAGTGCGTGATGCAGGGTCACAGGCAGGGACACAGTGGGGTGTGCATCTTGTGGCCTGGGCCTTGAGCAGGCCACAGAGATCAAAGACAGCTCCCATGCATATCCGCCACGGGTGCGGAGTAGAGGGACCCACTTGTACCTGTGCCTTAATCCCTTCCCTGGGTCTCACAAGTCTTGGCAGGACAGGGGAGATGAGGGGAAGCAGGCAGACAGACGATGGGCTTGGGATCTTCGTGCACCATTTGTGGACTTTGGTGACTCTGGGAGGTGTTTGCTGATATTTGCATTCTAAGAAAGACAGTGAATCAGCACGTTTGCTGGAGGCCTATGTGTGTCCACACGGGTGCCACAGGAGGGACCACGTGCAGTCACAGAACAAGAAATGCAGGCGACACCGGAGGCAGTGGCAATGATACAAGAAGTGATCAGAATACATGGAAAATGTTTAAATTTTAAAAATTAACACAGTAAAAGACCCACTGCCTTTGATCTCCCTCCAGATGCTCTGCTTACTTCCAAGACACCAGCCCCACTCCTTGCCTCGCCTGAAGTGGTTCCGGAAGTCCTTTTTCTTAAGCACTTTCCATGGCTGCTTTGATGTCCTAATTTAATTCAAAATATTTGCCCCAATTTCTGCCCAATAAAAACACAGCAGCACGTCCTCACCCACTGTATTCACCAGATTTGGTACTGGGTGACTGCTTCCCTGAAGTCAGAGTGACCAAGGAAGGTCAGTGTTAACTCAGAGAGGGACTTCCCCAAGTGCTCCGGGAAGTGGTAAGGAGAATGGCTTTTTCTGATCATACTTGGTATGCCTTGATGCATGTTTACTCTGTACTCACATTGAGTCTTATTTTTCTAAAGTGGGTGGACATGAAAATGTTAGGGAAAGGTCAGGCTGTGCCAAATCGGAGCACACTGCGGCTTTCAGCAACTTTCAACTGACTTTCCTGCAATGGGAATGAGTGCACAGCAACCTGGCATCTGGGTCCCATGGCTGTGCCCTTCCTTGCTCGGTGCTCACGCAAGCAAAAGCTGACCAGTGCCAGCTAGTAAGTCCCTCCCCACACACACACTCAGGTCTGTGGTGTTGCTAGTTGTGTTGGGGGCTGGGTATGCCTGGGCCAGGTGACAGGGGGCACCATTGGTCTTTCCTAAGTACTCCAAGCGTTCCTAGGGGAGACAAGGGATGGGATGTAAGGGGGACACTTGTGTGTCATCCACTACGCTCATTCCCAGGTGCACACTGACGTGTGTAGCTGACACTTTCTCCTGAGAGACAGATGCCACCACGCCCTCGTCACAGCACTGGGGTGATCTGTGGCCACTCAGTGTCCCCACAGAAGCATACACATCACCACAATGTCTCACAGCAGACGTTGCCTCCAAGTCATCCCAGGCTGAGTAATTACTCCAAGAGGATCTGGGTGTTTGCCACTGGAAAATGTTGAAAACACGCACTTGTCCACACAGAACAGTGTGGGGAGCCCAGAGCCCGGCACTTCCTCCTGTGAGTGTCACGGCGGCATCCTCCAACTCCAGGCCAGGTTCCTCCTCCAGACGTCAGCACCCCAAGTCCCACCCCCAGCACAGCCCCACAGCCGTCCAGTTGAGCCCATTCTGTTTCTTTTCTTCACCCCCTCAAGGTGCAGAGGCAAAGTCCAATTTAGTAATCAAAGTCTGAGTCACTAAATAAACAGCTCCACTCCCATCCTCGATGGTGGGGCCACAGCATAGACAAATACAGCATGATTTACGCCAAGTGTGCAATGTGCTTCCTCTCTCGGCAGACAGGTTTCAAAGTCACAGACACCACAAGTGGGTCCTCAGATTAATGAAGTGCCCAGACGAGAGCAACCTTAAGGTTTGGGACTAGCCTGGGACGCAAGAGGACAGATCGTGCTCTTCCAAGGAGGAAGACTGGAAGGAAAGGGGACCACTCACTCGCCACTTCGTGGAACTAGAACATACCAGTGCTCAGAGCATCCTGGAGTTCTACCAAGAGCCGGGATGTGGAGAGAGTGAAGGAAACCCTTGCCCAGCAGCCTCACAGGAACAGTCACAGCAGATCTGGGAGGAGAGGAGGAAGCTGTGCTCAGGGTGACGGCACCAGCAAGGAAGAGGCTGGAACCAGCTGAGAGCACCAGGGAAGACTGTCCCTTCGAGCCACGGCTGGGACGAGGCCCTAGACATGGCCAGGCGGGGAGGAGCAGATGGGGGACATGGACACAGAGGTGGCCTGAAAGCTCCGAGTCTGCAGTGCAGTCAAGGCCGACTCCTCCACCAGGGAAAAGGCCCCAGGGGAGCTGCAGGCCAGTGTTGCACTCGGCGTTATGAAGAGGATAGGGCACTGGGGGTGCTGCTGCAAGGGCGTGGGAAGTGTTGGGGTGCTGGCTGCCCCTGAAGTCTCTCCCGAAGCAGAGCCTTTCCCTGCCCACACACTGCGTATGGGAGATTTGCCTTGGCACCCAGGAGGCGTGGAGGGAGAGTGGAGAAGCGGGGTCTGGGTCAGGAGACGCTTGGTGGACAGAAGGTGCCGTAGGGCCAGAGGAGACATCCCCTGGGAGCCCCACTAGTGCCCCCAGAAGCCTGACTTCTCAGGCCCCACACTAGGGCGACTCCAAACAGCCTTCCTCAGCAGGGCTGGGGGAGATGGGAGCTCAGCACCTCAGTCCTCAGGTCTCCTGCATCAGCCTTAGGCAGGGCCTAGGACGGGCAGTGCCTGAGCGCAGTCAGGACTGGACCTGGGGTTTCCGTCTCTGCCCTCTGGCCGGAACTTCCTAAACCTCCAGAAACATCCTGACTCATACAGCTCTGGCTGCCGGAAGGGTTATGGCTGTTTCATTTCATTTCACAGAATATTGAAATTTTAGGATTTTTTAAATCCTAAATTTAGAATGCTGACGTACGGATAGGGAACAAAAACGCATTTCATCATTCTAAACCTCACCTTCTCATTTTCATTGCGTGTATTTCTGTGTTTATCGCTTTTTCCGTAATCATCATATTCCAGACTAACTCAGTGTTCCACTTAGGAAAATCCGGGGAGAGAAGGCAGAGTCAGGTTTCCATTCTGCAGTAGGTAAATGTGTCCACGAAGTCCACTCCCCACCTGGGGTTCTATTGTCCTGTTCATCTCTCTACCGGGGGCCCTGGCACCATTCTAGTCTGGTGGCTTTAACCCTTGGCAGGAGCCACTTTACCAAGTTGGACTGTCTGGTCACTGACCCTGTCATTTCCAGCCGCCAGCTGCTCTTGGTGTGACACACATGCACGGGTTAAAAATCTACAATAAATGTGACATTAGAAACAGTGATGCTCTCGCAATCTTCCCCACCCTGGCCTCCTGTTTCTTTAAAAACTTTCTAATGTTTTGGTCTGGTTCTATCATCACCCACACAAAGTTCCTCTAGGTTTATGTCTTGATTCTTCTACTAGAGGCGGTCTGTGTTCACATTTGCTCCTGAGGGGTGTATATTTGTGCATAAAAATTTGCAAATTCTGTCCAGTGGCAGAGAAGAAGAGTTGAGAAATGGCTCCTGCAGTCACGCTCAGGATAAAGGGTGGCCAGAGCCACCTCTCCAAGCACCTTCCTTTTCGCTAGTGGCAGAAAACACAAAAGGGAAAACAGAGTCACAAGAAGTGAAGTGCGTTCGCCCTGTGGTTGTTCCGCAGGAATTTCCAGCTGGCTTCATCTCTCCAAACTGTGGTGCAAACCCACCAAGGAACGTCTTTCTCCTCTGCATAATTTCACCTACTCATTTACATTTTAAATGTATTTTATCACAAGAGCCGATCTGCAGAAGTTTGTCTTATGGTAGACTTCAGATTGGCTCTGCCCTTTCTGACAGTCCTCACAGTATCCTTGGGGTCCTCCCAGTGTGAGAGCTGGGAACCCTGGGTTCATCCCTTGACTTGGAAACTCCCCAGACAAACTCCTATCTCTGCCTGGATGCCTTCATAAGCACTGTTGTTTTGAAGACCTACGCCAGAATCTTGTGCTTATCCATCCTGTCTTCCAGAGGAGATCATGACTTCTTGCACACTGGCAACAGGGCATTGGTCCCCACAGTAGGAGCTCTGAGTGCTCCGCTCATGAAAGTGCTCTGTCTTCTGAGGATGGCTGAAGTCAGTCCACTGACAATGCCCAGGAGAGCCGGCTCTGGATGTGATGGGCCATGAACACACAGTTCTCTCTGGCCAGGCTTGGAGAGATGGTAAATGAAGAGACACGAGATCTGGGGCTGATGAATCCACCAGGCACTGGAGCAGAGGAGAAGAAAGGGTGAGTTTTGCAGAACAGATCATACTGTGTGTGATGTGGGGCCCTGGAGTTGTCCCAGTGCATCTTGAGCGGAGCATAGGCTCACCAGCCTTCTAGAGGATGGTACTCATCTACCCTGAGACCTGTGGTAGCAAAGAGCAAGGATGGAAAGGACTGAAGGACAGGGGTTCTGTTCTTCTCTGTAGTAGGGCTCTAACTGTGTTTGCTGAGATTCTGATTTGTCTGCTTGGCATCTGTTAATTACAGGTCAAACTAACAGCCAAATCACTTACTTCTCCCCTGTGAGCCAGCTGCATGGTCCACCCTGGGCATCCCTTTTCCCTGCCCGGTGTGCTCTCCTATTTCCAAACTCCAACCACCCTCCACCTCCCAGCTCCTGCAGAATCAAGCACAAATCTGAAGCTGCTAGCAAGACGTTCTCTCAGGCTATGTGGAACCCCAGAACCCTAACTTCCTCCCCACTTCAGGAATTTGTTATTCTCTGAGGCCCCATGTCACACACAGGCTGATTGTTCTACAGAACTCACCCTCTCTTCTCTCCTGCTCCACTGGCTGGTGGATTCATCAGGCCCAGGATCCAGATCCGATGTCTCTTCATTTACCACCTTCTAAGCCTGGCCAGGGAGAACTGGGCTTTTCCCTCTGGTATTAAGGTTTTGTTAGCAGAGCCTTGGGCTGCAGTGCAGCCCCCAGCTGGTGCTCACCAGCGTCCACAGGCCTGGATTCTGTCCCCAGCACCAACAACAAACAAAACACTATCTTTCAACTCTGTTGTTTAAAAAAGCTTGTGCTTACTTTATTCACAAATGCACCCTGTTTACTGGCTCCAGTGACAGAGAAGACAGCAGAGCAGACTGTTCCCACCTCAGGGGAGCTCAGAGCTGGAGGGAGGAGGGAGAGAGAGAAGCCTGAGGCAAGTAAGCGAAGTGTGACAAACACGAAGGAGGACACGGACAGGAAGAGGCAGCAGTGCTGGGGAGGGACGTGAGTCCCTGGCCGTGAGAGCTGTGCTCACACATCCCCTGGCCTGGGCCACCAGGTGCACAGGTATTTAGTGCGGTGTTATTCCAGGGGTGTGCGAGTGAGGGTGGCCTATGGTGAGGTTAACGTCTGAACCGGCATCCAGGAAAGCCTCATCTGGTCCATGGGCCTCAGGAACAGAACCTGAAATCTCTGTCTCCATTGCTTCCTCACCACTGAGACACGAAACTGGACACCTACGAGTTAGAGGAGAGGTCTTCACAGCCTGAGGAGGCTTTTAGTCCAAGGTTGGTGGGCTCTGGGCAGGGCGGCACAGCAGAGGAGCATCGCAGACGAGGAACAGTCCATGGCACGGTGGCAGGAAGCAGGGAGGTCAGAGAGGAGAAGAGGCGAGGGACCCACCCGGGCCTCACCCCGGTGAGCACCTCCTCCCACCGGGATCCACGTCCCACCTCAGCCATAATCTCATGGGTGGACTAATCCAGTGCCATACCCTGTGGCCCGACCCCCTCCCCAAAGTGCACCTACGATGCAGGAGGCTCTGGGGCATCTAGATGTCAGCCATAAAGTCTGAGAAGGGGGCTCTCTCTGCCTGGGTGCCATCCTCCAGGTAGCATGTCTTCCAGAGCCTGGCACCGAACTCCATGAGCACTGAAACCATACCCTCGGTCCTCCCGAGTTTCTGGATGCCAAGTGCACAGACTGGGACTTAGCTCTTAAAACCACAAAACACACTGTCTGTCTGTGGTCTGTATATCATCTATCTACCTACCCATGTAACGTGTGGTGTATACGTATCTTAAATTCACACTGTACACATATCTTATATTTGTGTATTTGGAATATATATCAATATCAACGTAGCTAACATATATCTTGTATATATTAATACCAATCTATGTAGTGCGAAGATGTCTTGAATATATGCTGCATATCTTAAACATGTGTCAATGCACCCCTGAATCTTGAGTATTGATCAGCACCTACCTGTACCCCCCTGGCCCGTGCCTCTCTCCCTCTGGAGAACCTGCCTGCTGCTGAGGCAGGGGAAAGCCCCCCGGAGGACCTCACCCTGTGCTGAGCCCTGAGAAGAGAAGAAGGCGGATGTGAGCCAGAAGATAGTGAAATGCGCACAAAGGCCTGACTGGGAGAGCTGGGGAGGCCAAAGCTGGTGGATGATCGGATCAGAGAGGCACAGGAGCCAGGGGAGGGGAGCGGGCAGAGGGGACCTTCCCCTGGGGAACCGGCCCTCACAAGTACCCGATGCCAGACGCGTTCACGGGCAGCGAGTCTCTTCCCAAATGGTGAAAGCAGTTTGCAGCCTCCAGGGGAGGAAGGCCAGCAGCATCCTGCACTCTGATGCTGTCCCAGAGGGCCCGCCGGGGTGGTGCATGCTGATGGACGCTGGCTGTGCAGAGCAGAGCCCTGGACCTGAGGCTGCACCCGCGGGTTTCAGAACTCTGCTTCTTTACCCCTCATTGCAGGATGCGAGCGTGTGCAGCGCTGCAGACAGGGCCGCCAGCGCTGCCCGCAGAGATCGCAGCTCAGCTGTAGCAGGCAGCCTGGCCTCCTCCTGGAAGCCGAGCTGTGCACTCGGCTGACGCAAGAGCGCCCTCTAAAGTCAAAACGGATCAAAGATCCAAATACTGAAACTACTGATCCAGATACTGAAACTCCTAAGGCTGCTGGAAGAAAAAGTAGGTAGAAATCATGAAGACATAGGGGTGGGCAGAGAGTTCATGAACAAAACCAAAGTGCATGGGAAATACTTCAAAGAATCAACAACTGGGATCTCATCTTATTGAAAAGGTTTTGCACATCAAAAGAAATCACCAGCAGAGTAAAACAAAAACCCACGAATTGGGAAATATTTTAGCCAACTGCCCCTAGACAAAGGACTTCTATCTAGAACATATAAAGAATTAAAAAATCAGACCCCCAAACTTCAAAGACCCAATCCAAAACTGGACATCGGAGATGAATACACATTTCTCAGATGAAGAAATACAAATGGCAAATAAATATATATATAAATGTTCAACATCAGTGGTCACTCGAGAAATGCAAATTAAAACAATATTGAGATTCCATCTCACTCCAGAAAGAATGGCTGTCATCAAGAAATCACCCAATAATAAATGCTGGTGGGGCTGGGGAGAAAAAGGAACCCATCTCCACAGCTGGTGGGCATGTAGACTGGTGCAACCACTGTGGAAACCAGTGTGAAGGTTCCTTAAAATCTAGGACTAGAGGTCCCATTCAACCCAGCTAGTCCCCTTCTGGGTATCTTCACAGAAGAATTAAAAACACCATACCTTAACAATATATGTGCATCCATACTGATAGCAGCGCCATTTGTCATAGCTAAATCTTGGAAACAGCCCAAATCCCCATCAGCTGAGGAATGGATAAAAAAAAAGATAAGGTATTTTTATATAATGCAGTGCTACTCAGCTACAGAGAAGAGTAAAGTCGAGGACTTTATAGGGAAATGGATGCGTCTAAAGATCGTACTTGTAAGTGAAATAAATCAGACCTGTGTGTGTAAACATCATCACAGTGTCTCCCTAGCATAAGACACCAAAAAATTAAATAAGATCCAAAACCTATAATAGATACTGTGCAAGGGAGTGAAACCGCTCAAAAGGAAAGAACAGCTGGATAGATGGAAGGAGAAAAGAAGGAAGAGAAAAGAAGAATACACACACAAAAGGTAGGTAAGATAGTTATACTGCTGATCGCTTTTAGTTCATAAAAACAGTTTGGGCTTGCAGTGTTTGATTACTTTCATGCCTATATCTTGTAATCTGAGAAACTGCTTTGAAGATAGCAATACACAATATATTAACCTTTGTTCATCTCCTATTCTCTGGTTTTGAAATGTTGTGTCATTGTTATTATTTTTTTCTCCTTAATATAAAAAAAAGAGTGCTCTCTTCTGTGCAGACTGCAGAGCCAGGCTGAAGACAGAGGTAGCCTCTGCCCTCGGCATCCTGCAATTCCAACTTCTGCACAATCTTCTGAGACCGTGCAGCAGAAGAGGGAGAAAAGCAGAGGTCCAGCAACCGCATGAAAGGGAGAGGATGAGCCTCCACACCCTGCTCTCCTCTCCTCCCCATCGGCACCCATTCCCCAGGCTCCCCAGGGCGCTCTGGTGCACCCATCCTGGGATGGGGAGAAGGAAGCAAGCCTGGAATCCAGGAGGCAGAGATGCAGGGTGATGAGCAGAAGAGGGCGGGTGCCGGCCCTATGCCTGGAGCAGGTCACGAGGCGCTTTGTGCAAACATCAGGACTGGGGAACACAGCTCCACACTGCTTCCGGTGACTACAGAGCAGAATCTCCTGCAGCCTGAAACGTTCACTGCCACTGGGGATCCAGCTTGTGCCGCTCACTTAAATGTTTTTTGAGCAAAGAAAAGTACTGGCTTCCTGTGCTTTCTGGGGGGACACTGAGGCTTGTCAGCCATTTAGGCCTTGGATTGCTGGCTCTTTTGGGTAACTGTGGCCACAGTGATGCTGCACATAAAACAGCCACACGGTCTCAGAGCACGTGGTGCCGATGGCCCTGGCTGGTCGCTCTGCCTCCACAGCAGGCTGGGGCCCTGGAACCTGTGGGGGCTTTGCTGGGGCTCAGCTCCCTACCCTAGGATTTCTGTGGGCACACATGTGGGCACACATTCTGTCCTGGCATCTCCTCTTAGATGCTGATGTCCCATTAGTCAGAGCAGCTCTGCAAGCCGACTGCTCCATGGACACAGTGGGACACACTACTCTTAGCGTGGGTTGTGAGGAGGGCATGACTATTTCTGGACATGAACCTTATCTACAACATGGACCCAGAGGGGCTGGGGATATAGCTCAGTGGAATAGGCGCTTGCCTCGGAAGCGCAGGGTCCTGAGTTCGATCCCCAGTACCGCAAAAAAAAAAAAAAAAAAAAAAACATGGACCCAGAGCAGGGAGAGAGCAGACAGGACATGTCCATGCAATGACAAAGCCCTGGGCTTCCTGTGCATCGGCCGAGAACTAGCTCCTCGACTCCCTTAGTCCTGAGGAGGACCCTGCGAATGTGTGACAGGGACCTGGCTTGAAGAAAGGAGATTGAAGCAGGAAGAGATGCAGAAACTTGCAAAGCCCCTGGAAGCAGGAAGTTGTCCTCAGGAACTGAGCCCAGAGCTGTGGGTTGATCCATGCCCACCTGGGAGAGGACAGCGAGCGACTGGACCATTACTGCGCAGGTCTGGTTGGTCCTCCCACCTGCCCCATCAAGAGGCAGAATGGGGACCTGCAGGGTGCAGACTGGATGTGACCATACCTCTCTCCTCCCGCTCTCCTCTGCTCTAAGGAGCACCTGAGAGAGGCCTGTGTGGCCACCTGTATCTCACAGCTGAGAAAACACGGCTCGGGTGATGAATGAAACTCGTGCACTTGAGTGGCACCCGCCACTCTTTCCCCAAACACTTCTCACAGTTAAAGACCTAAGAAAGGGCCTCAGAGCAAACCTGCACTCAGTGGAGGGGATGCAAATGTTGCTAACAGGTTCCTGCTGCTCCTGCCTTGGTAACAAAGAGCATTAGAGCGCGGGGAGCTGTGTCTGTGTCTGTGGTGTAGACAGAATCCTCTCCCGTCTGCACATGCAGTGGGGCCCAACACTGAGACTCGGAGAGGACCACGCTCGACCCTCCTAGCTTGTGTGTTTGTTGTCCAGTGTTATCACCAGTTCACAGCAGACTTTAGTTACTGAAAGCAGTGCGCGCACCTTGTGTTTACCGTAACTCTCCACTGCTTCATCTCCACGTGAGCTGGATTTAATCTTCTGTTCCTTTGATCTCTGTGGCCTGGGTATTAATAGGCCGCTGACACAGGCAGCATGTCTCAGGTGGGCAGTAGACTTGAGGAAGTACATTCTACGGTGTTCACACGACAAGAAAAATCACTATGCCATGTGCTTCTCAGAATGGTCCCCGGTTAAGTGACACATGACCCTAATTACTTAAGGAGCAGGGAATGTTTCTGTCCTCCTAAGGCCTCTGGGTTATTTTGAACATTATGAGATGTGATCAGCACAGGAAGTGGAATTGTCTATTGTTGGCAAGCCATTATACTAGTGGCTGAGGTGAGACACCCCTATAATTGTAAGCTAACACTCTGGGTATTAATAATCCACTTGGATAAAGTTGTAGGAAAGTTAAATGACAATGACAATTTTGAATAACGGAAGGACCATTTGCTCAGTGGGACAGTATCATGGTAATTGGTACATAATTGCTCTGCCTGACGCTGATGGAACTCCAGTTACAAGAAGTCCTGAATATATCCATTTTCACAGAATCCTCATACCACCTTAGGTACTATTACAGTCTCACTACTATAGACAATGAAAAGTAATTTAGGCAAGGATTCCAGGTGGCCAGTCATACAGACAGGAAGTAGAGGAATCTGGATTCAAAACCCCAAGCCCATTTGCCAATAAAGCTCACCCTTTTAGCTACCACATCCTGCTCAGTAATAAGCTGCTAATCTTGTGGACCCCATCATTTGAACAAACTGAACAAAGCACTCAAGATATGGTATGGACTTTCAAGTCCAAAGGCTTTGAGCATCCTGGAATGTGTCCTTTGGGAAGATGAGCAAAGCAGATGAGAAAAGGGCACTCATCCCAGGACTAGAGATGGACGAAATGAAGCCTTTGTATAATGGAGAGTCTCCTGTTAGTTCTCTAAGTCTTGACTTTCTCTAGGATAATGAAATAAACTGCACAGCTTAGAGTATTATATAGACAGATGAGAACAGGATGTAAAGACCCTTTCGGAGATCACCTCCACCTCATTCTGGGGTCTATGCCTTCCTTCTCTTGTGCACCAGGCCTGTGGGCAGGTGCCTTCCCTGCACCTGGGAGCCCATAGCTATGCATGTGGAGGTGCCTTGAAAAATGTGACTCAGCTTTTCTGGACCCAAGGCCTGACACACTGTCTTACACCTCAAACACCGTACTGCAAGACCTCCCAAAATGAGGCTGGGACACAGCAGAGGACTGAACATTGTCAGAGGAAGTGAAACATTGCTCAGCAACTTGGGTAGATTCACAAAGACCATGAAGCAGAGAGAGAAACTACCTGAAGCTCTGACGTGGCAGGTGCTACATTTCTGCTTGTTGGAAATCATCTGTGGACATGAACGTAGCAAGTTCCTTCTCAGGACACATCAAAGCATTTCCGAAAGGCCTGAGGCTGGTTAGGGCTGCACAGGAAGCTCTAACCTTGGGTCAGTGAGTACACAATCTTCCCTGTCAGCCAATGTGAAAGTACCCAGAGGGGGAGCTTGGAGATCAATTAACTGTTGCTGGACTGAATGAGCTGAAGGTCTATGTCTGGATAATGCAAAGAAAGCCCAGCACAACCATCGCTCAGAACGACCCAGAAGGGAAATTTGGATGTCACCGGGGCAGAGGAGGGGAATAGACGAAGGTGGGACACTGAGACCTAGCGCCTCTGCGCTCAGCTGTTCAGACAGACTGCTCTGCCAATCAGCGCCTCGGCTCTCACTAAGGAAAAGAATGAGCCCACTTATGAGGGCTAACCAGGGGCTGTGGTCCCCGGGACGAACTGGCCTCTCTTCGAACCTAGCACCTGTCTGCACTGGGGGCCTTGCTGCCGCCGGGTGGTACATGGTCTCTGAGCCTTGGTCTCACTTGTCAGGTGGCCTCTGAAGACTCAAGCCATTCCCCACTGTGGAGAGGACCGGGACACGGTGCTGCTCCCTGTCCGTGGAGGTGTGGGGGAGGCCCACAAGCCAGGCACCACACAGGTAGCTCCTAGCGTGGAGGGCAACTCCAGGACCTCAGGTACACATTCCCTCTGTACCTGCCACCCCACTCCGTCTTTCTCATTGCCTACAACCCATTTCCTCACAAGACAATAAAGCAACATTAAAACTACCTTGGCCCAGATTGAGTCAAGAAGACATAAAAACCCTACACAACCCAATATCAGTTAATGAGATTGAAAATGTGATTAAAAACTTACTGACAAAGAAAAGCCCAGGCCCTGATGGATTCACAGCAGAATTTTACAAAAAATTCAGAGAAGATTTAATAGCAACACTCCTCAAACTCTTCAGTGAAATTGAAAAGGAAGCAGTTCTCCCTAACTCATTTTTGGAGGCAAGTATCATACTGATACCAAAACCAGAGAAAGACCCAACCAAGAAAGAGAACTACAGAGCAATCTCCCTAATGAATATAGATGCAAAGATACCCAATAAAATACTAGCAAACAGAATGCAGCAAATCATCAAGAAAATCATACACCACAACCAAGTCAGATTCATTCCAAGAATGCAGAGATGGTTCAATATTTGTGAACCAATTAATGTTATATACCATATCAATGGAGCCAAAGACAAAAACCATATGATCATCTCAATAGATGCAGAAAAGGCTTCTGACAAAGTCCAACGTGCATTCCTGATAAAAACTCTATAGAAAATAGAAATAGATGGTCTTTACCTCAACCTAATCAAAGCCATCTATGACAAACCAATAGCCAACATCATACTAAATGCACAAAAACTGAAAGCTTTTACTTTAAAATCAGGAACAAGACAAGGATGTGCACTGTCACAACTGCTGTTCAACATAGTTCTGGAAGCATTAGCCAGAGCAATTAGACAAGAGAGAGAAATAAAAGGAATATGGATAGGAAAGGAAGTAGTAAAACTATCCCTATTTGCAGATGACATGATAGTTTACATGGAAGACCCCAAATACTCCACAAGAAGACTCCTTCAATTAATTGACAAATTCAGCAGAGTAGCTGGATACATAGTCAACACCCAAAAATCAATAGCATTCCTATACATAAACAACAAACAGACTGATAGAGAAATTAAGGAAACCATACCTTTGACAACAGCATCCAAGAAACTGAAATATTTAGGAGTCAATCTAACAAAAGAGGTAAAAGATCTATTCAATGAAAACCACAGTACTCTGAAAAAAGAGATCAAAAAGAATTCAGTGAATGGCAAAATATTCCTTGCTAATGGATAGGAAGAACCAACATTGTGAAAATGGCCATACTACCAAAATTGTTGTACAGATTCAATGCAATTCTCATTAAACTACTGTTAGCATACATCACAGATCTAGAGAAAACATTCCTTAAATTCATCCAAAACCAGAAAAGACCCAGAATAGCAAGAGAAATCTTGGGTAACAAGGACAAGTCAGGTGGAATTACAATCCCTGACTGGAAATTATACTATGAAGCTACTGTAATAAAATCAACATGGTACTGGCTAAAAAACAGACAAAAAGATCAATGGAACAGACTGGAAGACACAGACACAACCACAAGCACACTCAGCCACCTAATCTTTGATAAAGAGGCCAAACAAACTTACTGGCAGAATGGTAGCCTCTTTAATAAATGGTGCTGGAGAAATTGGTTTGTCACCTGCCAAAGACTGAAAATAGATCCAAGTCTATCACCATGCACCAAACTCAAGTCAAAATGGATCACAGATCTCAAGATTAAAACAGAAACACTAAATCTTTTAGAAGAGAAAGGTAAAAACCTTGAAGACATAGGGGTAGGCAGAGAGTTCATGAACAAAAACCAAACTGCCTATGAAATACTTCAAAGAACCAACAACTGGGATCTCATCCTACTGAAAAGTTTCTGCACATCTAAAGAAATCACCAGCAGAATAAAAAGAAAACCCACAAATTGCGAAAAAAATTTAGCTGACTATCCCATGGACAACGGTCTTTTACCTAGAATGTATGAAGAATCCAAGTTACATTACATACATACAGGTTTCATTGTATGTATTGATTTGGAGAAGAGGTTGGAGACTCTCCCAACCATTTCATTATGATCTCAGCCCCTCCAAATTCAAAGATCCAGTCCAGAAATGGGCAGCTGAGATGAATACACACTTCTCAGAGAAAGAAATGCAAATGGAAAGTAAATACATGAAAAAATGTTCAACATGATTAGTCATTCAAAAAATGCAAATTAAAACAACATTGAGATGTCACCTCACCCCAGTAGGAATGGCTATCATTAAGATATCAACAAATAACAAATGCTGGTAAGGCTGTGGAGAAATAGGAACTCTTCTCCACTGCTGGTGGGAATGCAGACTGATGAAGTCACTGTGGAAATCAGTTTGGAGATTCCTCAGCAAGCTAGGTCTAGAGGTCCCATTCAACCCAGCTATTCCCTTTCTGGGTATTTTCCCAGAAGATCTGAAAACATCATATCACAGTGATATATGTACAGCCATGTTCATAGCAGTGCAATTTGTAATTGCTAAATTGTGGAAGCAACCCAAATGTTCGTTCACTGAGAATTGGGTAAAAAATTGTGGTACTTTTATATAATGGAATATTACTCAGCTATAAAGAAAGATAAACTCAAGGCTTTTATAGGTAAATGGTCACAACTATAGACCATACTCATAAGTGAAATAAATCAGACCTGCATGTGTAAGGAAAGTATTGTCTCACTAGTGTAAGAACCTGAAAGAGTGAAAAAATCAGGAGATACAATAGGCATTGTGAAATTAAAGGAAAATGCTCAAATGTAAGGGGCAGCTGGGATGAGAGAAAGGAGAAAGGAAAAAGAGGAAATCGTGTGTGTACGTATGTACAGGACAGCTCACAGTTGTTCTACTGTCTTCTATTGCTTTACTGAAAGGGACAGTTAATGATTACTGGTTTGATCAGTATTGCATACATACAGGTTTCATTGTATGTATTGATTTGTTTTCCTAAGAAACCACTTTGAAGATATCAATATGTAATACAGCAACCATTGTTAATTTCCTATCACTTTGTCTGTAACTCTGTATTGTTTGTATTTTTCTTGTTATTTTGTAAATAGATGTCTGTTTGCTAATATGTTTTCTTCTTTTATTTTTAAAATAAATTTAAAAAATAAACTACCTTGACCCAATATAGGAATAAATCCACCATCGTTAAAATGTATAAATTTAATCAGTCAGAAAAATTTTTTCCCAAGCTCCCTTTGTGTAGGGCTTGTTTTGCAGCAGGGCACTTTTGGACTCAGTGCTGCACTCCGACAGGTGCTGCTGCCCTCAGCAGAACTGATTGTGGGGTGGCAGAGAATGGGGAAAGGGACCCCTACCGGCCTCCTCCACAACAGGTGGGGACACATGACATCTGTTCTTCAATGCAACAGCGGACAGTATCAGTCCATTCCCCTCCGGGCCATTGGCATCGTTATCTTAAAACTGTTAGCTGCCACTTCTCAGAATAAAGAATTGTGTGAGGGTGTGCTGCAGATTGTAGAGTGAGGGTCCCATAGAATGTCACTCCAGGAGCCTGTCCTACTCTCACTTAGGATGAGAGACAGGGAAAAGCCAAGCACTGGTGTTCCTGCTGGTGTGTCTACTCCACCACATTCGTGTTTAGGCTTGGATCCCAGCTCGGCAGAAGAGCCCCGGGGGACCAAGGGAGTGTTTATTCCTACCCACATTGCACGCGAATGTGTGTGTGTGCATGTGTGCATGGGTGTGGGTCTCAGGGTAGTTTGAACTTATTTTTTCAATGGAATATCATCTTATTTAGCACTCTAGATCCAGCTTCAATTTTATGTATTGGATTTGGCGAAGAGGTTGGAGACTTTCCCAACCATTTTGTTATGATCTCAGCAATCTGCCTTACTGACTTTATTATTCAAGGACAAACTTCCAGCTGCATCTGCGTTGACTGCTGAACCCGGTTACTGCTCCCAGCCGTGGGCGGTGGCTGACCTCCAGGCAAGGAGCACAGAGCAATGGCTAAAGACAGATGACTTGTTGAAAAGCCCTCGAATCTCCATGCTGCACATTACAGCTCACCAGAAGAGACATCTATGTCACAGGCATTTTACAACGGGCCACTTAAGGGATAATGACAAAGCCCAAAAATGTAAGCTCATCTAGGGCCCACGTGTAAAGTCTGCAAAATGTGTTCAGTCCACAAATGTATGGTGCTGGGTACCTACTCCGTAGCACATTCTTAAAATATAGCACAATTCACCCCCACACATCCTTCCCCACAAACACACCATAAAATCAAAATAAAATACTGTTCTGATGGTGTCTACAATCAGGTCGGTAAGGATAGAACATAAATAGAAAATATAAGTAGCCTGTATAGTACATTAGAAAGTACACAGCAATTTGGCAATAATGAAATAAAATCTGGGAAGCAGAAATGCATGTTCTGGCAGGTTGTCATTTTTAGGAGGACCCGAACAAGCCCTCAGCAGGACTCAGGGAACACAGGGAGTCCGCGGTGGGGGTGTGGGGCAGGGTTTGCAGGTCAAGGGTCACCAGGAAAAGGCCTCTCAGATCAGGAGGCAAGACGCTCAGGAGGCCAGACTGCCAGGGAGTACAGGACAGCACAATAAACATGGTGACAATGACTGGAGAGAGGATGGCCAGGGCGCAGAGGGCTATCAGGCCAACGTGTGGACTTCACTCAACAGGGAGTGAGGAGAGCTGTCTCTGGGATGTTCTGCACATACAAGGGCCATGAGCTGACGTCTGAAACTCTGCTGAGGGTGAAGGGCTACATCACAGAAGGGCTGAGGCACCAGCACATTGCTGAGCACAGTGATGGGGGAGGGATGCTGATGGTTTGGAGGCAGGTAGCAGGCAGAGGAGGTGTCAGATGGCAGACGTTATATTCTGAATGTACAGCATCAGGAATATCTGACAATTAGGAATGGGGTAGGAGAAGGAGATGGGTGAAGGACACCACCAAGACTTGTGGTGAGACATGGGGTGGAGAGCATCTTCCAAGGGGCAAGCTTGGAGCAAAGAGCTGGAATTCAGCATAGTGTCCTCAGTGTAAAATGTCACTTAGGTACCCAGGGGACACGATGGAGAGTCCCATTTGGAGTGCAAGTCTGAAATTTGGCACACAAACTTATAAATCATGGCTTAATTTGTTGTATAAATTTAAGAGTGATCCATATACACATAGTATTTAAGATTCAAGGTGGGATGACCTCCCTAAAGGAGAGAACAAAGATTAAAGAAGATAAGATCAGGCTGGGGATATAGCTCAGTGGCATAAGCGCCTGCCTGGCAAGTGCAAGGTCCTGAGTTCAATCTCCAGTACCACAAAAAATAAGAGAGAGAATATCTCTAAGAACGGACTTCAGAGTCCATCATTATGAAGAGGGACAGGGAATAATGTGGAACCAGCACAAGAGCGTGAGAAAAAGCGTCCATTCTTCAGTAGGAGAGCTGAGCTGTGCCGTTTTGGGAGTGGAGATAGAATTCCCCAAGAGGGAAAGACTCGGTTTCCCCCACCAATTGGCCAAGTTAGATGGGATCAGTGGTCGCTAGTCATGGCACCTGGTGGGAAGGAGTTCATCGGCGACCTCAGTGGAGACCATTTCTGTGGAAAGGTGCAGTGTGGGACACTAGAGCAGCCAGTGTAGTGAGCACAGCATGGAAAGGTTTTGTTGCCTGGGGAGCTGAGCTGAGAGGGGTGTCCAAGATGGAAAATGGGGGACAGAGGGCAGAACTGCTAGGTTGCAGTCCTTCAGCAAACTGAAGGGATTCCCACCACACCAGAATGTAAGTTGCTTTTCCCTCTTCAGCCCCTAAATTCTTCTTGCCAGCTTTAACAATGATCCATCCTCTTTCCTGCAAGTGGAGAGAGGGACGCTCCTTACCCACCTCTCAGTACAACACAAAATTGATGACTTACCCTTGGTCAGAGATTAGTCAAGGAGCTTCTCAGCATTGGTTGTGAGCAGCATGAGACACGGGGACTCTGCGTCATGTTTTCAAGGTGCCATATTCAGAACCAGCTACTGGGTCCCAAAGGAGGCAAGACTGAGGACAGGAGAATAGATAATATTGTATACATTATCGCCCTGTCTAACAAGAATTATGTATGTGTGTATACAGTAGGTACACGTGTATCTACGCACATGTGTGTATGGGGGAGCAGAGGAAAACACCTTCAGATGTGATGGTGATCAATGTTTTGTGAATAATAGAAACAAATCCTACCACAGAAAACTGAATTCTACCTGGTCTTAGCTAAACACGAAGTGTTTTGAAGGTCTTGCTGTCTTTTACTATTATTATCTTTACATTTCATTGGGGTAATCTTTGTTATTGCAGCCCTGTCAAGCGGTGGGGGGCTGTGCATCCACTTCCATTCCAAGCAGTCGCTCAGCAAAGAGGAGGGGAGGAGAGCAGGGAGGCGAGGTCCACGGCAGAAATTTGGAGGAGCTCAGGAAGACAATCTAAAACCATACAACAGTTTCCTTCCTTGAGTCTGAATTTCTAGATAATCATAGGATATCAGAGAGAGTTCCAAGGAAAATAAACGATAAAATAAGATAAAAAGTCAAAAAAGTGAGATGAAATAAAGTCAAGTAGTTCCGTGAGGCCGCGTGGGTGGGCAGAGATGTGCTTATGCTGGTCACTGAGGAGCCTTTCAGTGACAGAGCAGGAGGCTGGAGGACACAGTGCGTGTACATACCACACTCACAATCACAAAGGATGTTGGGTGACTTGGTGCACAGTGCTTACAACCACAGAGGTTAGAAGGGCTGGTGAGTTGTGTTTTCCAGCTCTGTGCAAAAGATACGGTACAAGGGAAGGGAGACTGCCCCAGTCTGAAATCGATCTCTGTGCCCGCAAGTCCTGCCTTCTCATTTAGCCAGGTTTTGCTCCCATGACTGAGAGGAAATGGTACAGCGGCTACCACTGGTGCATGTGCAATGACTTCCCATAGCATTTTTTCTCAGAAGACTGGGAAGAGCTCAAAGAGGTTGGCCACATGCTGGGTAAAGAGAAGCTGTAAGTGCCACAAGGCTGTGACATCGAGTCACCCAGATGAGGACAGCTGAGGTTGGAACTAGGACAAGGATTTGAAGCATGGATCAAAGGTGCTTGGATCGCAGTCATGAAAATACAAATAAATACAGACCAGAGAGGTGTGGCCCAAAACTCCCACCAGAAGAGGTAGAGCAAGAGGTCTGTCTAGAGGATTTCTGAAGCATACCTCTGTGCCTGATCTGGTCTGTGCCTGGTCTGCAGATGCTTGCCCGTGTGGCCTGTATGCGCCTCTCACCCCTTCTTATCTGGCACTGTCCCCTCCTCTGCTTCCCCGCAACTGTGAACTAGCAGCTGTGCTCCCCACACCTTTCTGACCTGAGGTTTCTGCTTTGAAGCCTGCTGACCATGGACTGAATCCTTGCAAACCTAAGCCAATTAAACATCTTTAAATTGTGGGTGTTGAGTATTGAGCCCAACAACAAAAAGTTGATGAACATAGAATACAAAATTATACAGCAACCTCCAAAATATCGGGCAGTTTCTTTAAAAAGTTAATCACATTCTTACCATACAGGCTAGCAAGCCTACTCTGTCTACTAAGAGACATAAAAAACACAGGATTACATACAGACTTGCACATGTGTATTCATAACAGGATCTGGTATAATAACAACCAAAAGGTCCATCAACTGCTTCAAGGTTAAACAGAAGGTGGTATGACTATGCACTGGAACACTATTCAGCCATAAAAAGCAGCAAATACTAACATATATCGCTTTCAAGGAGTTTAAATCATACTTCAGTAAAGTTATTTAGAATGGTTAGTGAGGAAGGTGGGTCTGAGAGACTCTGCAGACAAAGAATACGGGACATCCCGGAGTCCAGCACGGCAGGCAGGCTTTTGATGGGGAAAGGACTGGTAGGAACTGAAGAAAGGTGAGGACTCGTGCTCCAAAACAACAGCAAGCGAAGCCCATCACCCCATTCGTTCTATAGGAGGAGTAACTCCTCTTTCTGCCCCCTTAAGATTTAAGGCAGAGATTTACACCCTCTGCATCTTCTCTTTCCAGCTTTTCAGGAGAAGCAGTGCTCCCAGGAAGTCTGAGGTGTGGGAACCCCAACGCAGGAAGTAGTGGCCAGGCTGCTCCAGGAGGGACAACATTGTATGTTAGGAGCACTGGGCAAGATGCCTGTAGAAGCCTTGGCTTGTTGGGATATAATCGCAATAAACCTCTGTCTTTTCTTATCCTGAAAATCATCGACGGTCCCTCATATGGCTACCACAGTCAAATGGCAGAAATCTCAGAGAAAGAGAAATGTCTGCTTGCTGGCCTGCCAAACCCAGTTGTTTTGGGCAAGGACTTACTTGGGGCAAACCTGGAGGTTCCTAACTTTTATTTCTTTTGTTCTCTCTCTTTTCCTTCCTTCCTCCTTCCCTCCCTTCCTTTATTCCTTCCTCCCTCCCTCCATCTCTCTTTTCCTGTGTACAAGAACATCTGAGCACCTGCCTGCTTTCTCTGGTGGTTCTGGGAGGGCATTTCTCGCCAACCAATAAACCCATGTAGCCTGACATAGGTACGTGTCACATCAACACACTGAAAATTAACTGAGCTGGAAAGATTTGATGTCAGGTTACTTAGCATTACTTACAAATAAGTAAATGACCTCTAACCAGTTTCAAAACTTGGGAAAAAGTGGATTCCAGGGTACATTTTAATATTCCCTATCACACAAAGCAATGCATCTTGCCTCTTTTATTACTAGCTGATCTCCCACAATTATCAGAAATCTTTTTTTGTGTGTGTGTTGAGACAGGGTCTCACTATGCAGTTTAGGCTGGCCTTGAGCTCACTTTGTAGCTCAGGGTGGCCTTGAACTTGCAATGATCCTCCTGCCTCAGCCTCCCAAGTGCTGGGATTACAGGCGTGTGCCACCACGCCCGGCTAGAAATCTTACAGGACTCTGTTCTGAAATTTATTTTCTGAGCAGAAACTAGAGCTTAGATGAAGAAGGGGAAAAGCCCCATCTGTTGCCTGTTTATCTCAAGCAGGCTCATCTGAGCACAGGTGCACCAACTTCCTGTTTGGACAGAGGCACCATTCACTTTCCTGGGGTACAGTGGAACGAGGTGATGTCCACTCCTGTGTCCTGCCTCATCCTTGGCCAGAGGGCCCCGGGATACTCAGTCACTTCCCACGGAGTAGTGAGCAACTGTACTTTTGGTTCCTATGACCCAATTTTGACTTCAGTCACTTACTGGAAATTCAGCACCAACAACCTTGTAAGTCTTAACAACTTAAGTGCTGAATAAGATTCTGGCAACTGTACCCACTTAGCAGATGACCAGTTAGCTGTAAAGCCTTGAGGGTAGCTATTATTCCTTTACACTGGCATTTTCCTAAAGAGCTTATAAATTATTTTCATGAACACAGATAATAACTGGACTATTCTGATAAATAAAAAAAGAAGGCTCTTTCCAAGTATCACCCATCTTCTTTCCATTTTATACATCCACAGATAGGTACCTTGAGGACAGCGCAGAGGGAAATGTCTCCAAATGAGTCTTTTTCAGGCAATGAGAGGACCAGAAATCCTTCCTATATATTTGATGGGAAAATTCAAAATAAAGGCTTTTATTCCTAGGTGACAGGAAATGAGACTATAACTGTTCTTCACTTTTGAGAAAATCCAATATACATGAAATTAATTCAGCAGGGTTGTTCAAATTACAGAATGGTTCTTCCCTTTTAACAGAAAGCTGTCAGTACATACTTTTTACGGGGAGGTGCTTGACAGAGTCCTGAGTCCAAGGAAGGCAGAGAAGTTCATACCTAAAAGCAAGAGGAGAGTGCAAACCCTAGCTCTCCCAGGGTCAATCTGAAGTCCAGACAAATGGGCTCTGAAATTAGAACATAAACAATTAGAGAAAATTTTTGATTAATAAAACTTGGCTTTGCTGTAACTACTTTACATCCAGCCCTTCTTGCTTTCTGTAACAGTATCTACCTTGGGGCCAGTGGCCTCTCCCCGGACGACTGTTAATCGCTTGGTCCCAGGAAAAGCGATACTGTGTTTCTTGCTTGTGTGGTGGACCGGTTGCCTAGCATTGCAGTAAATCCTCCACAACAGTTGGCAGTGGGATCAGACCTGCCTGGCTAAGTGACTCGAGCAATTGTCTCCCAGTGCAGCACATTAAAGGAGAACGTCCAAAGCAGAGCACCTGATACTCCCGGCTTGGAGTCTTACTTTGCTGTATAACATTTTGGCCCAGCAGGCTGAAACGTGATATCAAACAAGGCTCTTATTAAGTGGATACAATGCAATAATGCTGAGTTTTTGTTGCATTAGCAGAGTTAAATGCATTTTATGAGTGCTCATTAGGAGGAGGGAAACCTGGAGCTAAGGATTCCTTAGCCAAAAGCAGTCCCTGGGAGGCACAGCGATTAAGCAGCATGGGACCGAGGTGGGTCAGGCCACACACAGCAGGCCAGGAAAGCATGTCTGCTCTCAGCTCTCCTCCATGGCTGAACTGCACGTCTGCGAGCACTGGGGAAGAAACGTTAAGTTGTTTTCAACTGCAGGTCAGCTGAAAGTATGCGCTTCTTGGTGGAGTTGTTAATTTGACAAGAGGCAGAAGCCCCAGGAAGAAGGCCCGATTATGATTTGTGTTTCAGATTGAAAGGAAGTTGTTTACTTTTAGGACTTAAAAAAAAAACTTGCTACCCACTATCCAAGTTAAAGGACACTTCAAGAACATTGCTTTTATTCTGTTTTGGTTTTGGGGGGCAACAGATCCAGTGGAAATACCTGCACGTATAATGGACTTTATTTCTTAAGCTTTGCGTTAGGAATACCTAACCTAGGGGTAGAAAATCTTCAGCATCGCCAATGTGAGCGGCCCCATGCAAGCCTGGCTCATGATGCTATTTTAGATGGTTTCACAAACTGCCTCCTCAGGGCCCCCATGCAGCAGCTGATATTTTCTTCTTTTACCATCAACACTTGAAATACGCAGGGACTTAGGCCAGGACCCAGCGTTGTCAGGGGAGACACTGCTGTGTATATACACACACCCCCATTGCCTCGAAATAAAATGCAGGATATTTTAAACACCTCTCCTTGTTTAATTAAAATCACTAAGCATAATTTTAAGCTGAAGGGTTACGTGCAAGCAGGTTTTAAATAACCCCGGAGCTTCAGAACTTGGAATTGAGACAGCTCCCAGTATGCCTGTCTCGGGGGCAGACCCTTGCCTGTGGCCGGCTGTGTGCCGCGGGTCTGGTCCTGCTCTGTCGTTCACTCCCATAGCATCTTGCCGTGGTTTGGGTGAAGTTTTCTAAAAGCCCAAGTGTTAAAGACTTGGTTTCCCAGGTGGAGGTCTCGGGACAGGAGGGGACACTTTTGGAGGTGGGGCATGGTGGGAGGGTTATTGGGGTGTGTCCTCAAAGGGGCTGGGGGCCTGCCTCCTCCTGTCCTTTGTGTCCTGGCTCTTGCAGCAGGTGGCTTGGTCCAGCCTAGGCACCCACCATGCTGCGCCATCCTGGACAGAGGACGAAAGAATGGGACCCTCTGATCCTGGACTAGAATCTCCAGAAATGTCAGCCACAGTAAACTGCAGTATTTCATAACACTCATGGAAGCTGACTAATATTCATTTCTGCTCCCCGTGTTTTGTCTCTTTGGTTCTAGCCTCCCAGTTCCTATTTTCAGGAAATCTGTGAGCCCAGCATGTCCCAAACAATGTCATGGTCAGTTTTTCCCTGGTCACCACTGCTGTCTACACAGTCATCCACACTGGAAACCTGGGCACCACTATTCCCTTACCACTCACCTGCATGTGGTTCACTAGGCCTCTGGATTCAACCTTTGCAACACCCTCACCTTCCTTTCCTCTCCTCTACTACTGTTTACCAGTCAGATCTTCATCATCATTGACTGGACTATTGCCATGGCCTCAGCAGTAGACAGAGGTCTTCAATCTCCAGGCTTCCCCACCACATGCCACCATGCCCAGATACCATCTCCCTGGAGTTGGTAAATCTTCAGTGGGTCTCCACATCCTGGTCTGCACAGAGCATAGAATGACTTGTTGCAGAGTTTCACAGTTCAAACAGGATGGCATATCAAGCCTTCTGCTCAAGGGCGACCCACAGGTGGGGCTCAGGGACAAGAGGAGTTGTGCTCTGTTCACAGGCTGTTCTTTGGCCAAACTGAGCTGCTTGCTGGCTTCCACAGGCCGCTCAGGATCCACATTTTCCCTGTCCTCACTCAGTTCTCCTGGCCTGGGAGGAGCACAGTGCTCTCATCTATCCAAAGCAGACTGACCCTCTGGGCTCCAACCCCATGAAGGCTGCCCATGCTCCCCTGATGGAAAAAGCATTATCCCTCCTCTCCGCAGCCACTGCTTTGTAGCTGGAGTTCACGCCGTCTCATCTGTTTACTAAGTGCTGAAATTTAAGGGTGGGCGGACGTCCAACTGATCTTGTCAGTTCTTTCGCAGTCACTGTCAAAGTTCCCACAAGTCCCTTATGGAGCCATCCTTGCTCCAGACACCCATCCTTCGCCACCACTCCAGGCTTGCTCCACACTAATTCTCTGCCTCTGCCAAGTTGGAGCACGGCAGGCAGAATGGACACATGTGCGTTGGTGGCACAGCCCCCGTGACTCAGCGCTCATGCTGACGTCCGTGTGTTTTCAAGGGTGCTTTCCCTTCCTTCCCCTCAACTTCTCTTAATAGTTCAACAACAGTCCGCTCTCCTGTGGAATGTCATAGAAAATATATCCAGGCCACTACCTGGTGCTTTTCCTACTTTAACCAAGAGTAGCTCTTGAGGCCAATACTAACTGGCATCCACTCGTGTCCCCTACCAACTCATCTGCATGTAGTGGGCCAGCCATGTCCTCCGAGTGCACAAAGATGACTATCACCTGGCACAGCGTCCTCCTCACCCAGGTTCAGACTGTGTCCACTGAAGAGCAGGAAGACTCAGGAATTTCGGTCTTGTAGATATTGATCTCAAAAGCCTAAGGTTAGTTATACAATCTAGGAAAACAGTGATTCACTTATAAAATAGAAAGGAATGATTTGGAAAGGCAGCAACTGGGAAAGGTGAAATGGATGTGCATATCAGTCAGGATGGAGAAGCAGGAGAAGCCACAGTTCCTAGGTGTTGCTTTTAGCAGGTACTCTCCGCCGGCTTTAACAAATCTTGAAACCATCTGCAGTAAGTGGCCTGTTATACAGATCTGAACACCAAGCTGCGGGTGTGTGAGTCATTTGCAGAGGACACAAACTCACTTTGCTAAGGAGATAATGTGGCTAATATGAGGACTGCAGAAGACTACTGACTTGGGTCAGTACTTCCTGGGTAGAGTTAAGCAGTGAGAGAAAGCTGCTTATGACACAACTTTACATCGCCGCATCTCTGCAAGATGTGAAGGGAGGAAGGGGAGGCAGGCACCACACCAAATATCTCAGGTGCTTAGCTGTGAGTGATGGGACTGCAATGATTCTATTTGTGCTTATTATATCATTGTTGTTGCTGTTATTGTTGGTTTTGGTTAACTATTAGAATGTTTCATTGTGTGTTCTAAATTTGTCTAAGAATTGTGTTTATTTTTGCAATGACAGAAGCAACAAGAGCAGTTTGTATACTGTCTGTGCGTATGCTGGCATGGTTTGCACTGGAGAAGAAGCAGGAGGAGGCTGAGTCATGTGCGTACCTCTCCGGAGGCTCCTGGCTATGCAGGTTTAAGGTTGAAAGCTGTGACGGCTGAGGCTGGCTTCCCAGCAAGGCGCAGGTCCTGCATGTGCCCCCAGGGCTTCCTACTACTCCAGCCTCTCGCTTCCCAGATGTCCCGCCCAGTCATGGGGGGGGGTGCTCAGACCTCCCCACCTGCTCTGGCTTCTCCTGCTATCTTCGGGTGAGATGTGGCTCTCCAGAGCACCCTTATCCCGCATGCAGTGACACCAAGGCCAGCAGGACCAGGGGACTGGGTTAGACAGCCAGGGCCTCCTTCCTAGGGCCAGCCTGAGACAGGCAGGGCAAGATGGCTGAGGTATAACCTCCTCTGGAGGTGGGGCACCCCATGGGATCCACAAACCAGGAGAGGCAATGCGCAGGGCTGTGGCAGAATGGGACAAATCATTTCTCTTGTCCATTTCAGTTCCGCAATGTAAAAGACAATGATTGGGCACATCTTCGAAATGGAGTTTCTACAGTGGAGAATATAGCAAAAATTAACTCATGAGAAATTCTGGAGCAGCTGGGAAAGCCCCAAGTCCTGCCCCACATGCGTCCTTATGGTAGGAGGATCCTTCACAGTGGAACCTCTGGGACATCGGGAAGGCATTTCTGACCAGGAGCAAATGGAGAAGCACAGGAGCAATGGCTGGTTCAGCTGGCATTGCAGGGGAGAGTCAAGGCCTTGCACCCCACCACACACAGGGCTCTGACAAAGAGGCTCCCCTTCTGGCCTGAGGAAAATAGTCATTAAAAGCAGGGCAAATGAAAGTCCAAAATACTAAGAAAATAATCTTGCTTGCAATAACATTAAAAGGAATAAAATGGGAATAAACTGAAACAAAGAAGTAGAACATCTTGTCTACCAGAAACTATAAAACCCGGCTGGAATTAAAGAGGACACAAATAATTAGAAAGACATCCATGTCCATGGATTGGGAGAATTTGTATTTTTAAAATGTCATATGACCTGAAGCAATCTGCAGACCCAGCTCAACCTACCAAATTCCCTACGGCATTTTTGCAGAAACAGAAAAAAACAGCACTGTAATTCACATGAAACCACAAATGACCTGAATAGCCAAAACAATCTTGAGACAGGATGACGCTGGAGGCCTCACTCTTCCTGACTTCAAAGCACATTAAAAAGCTATATTATTAACATAACACAGCACTGGTGTAGAGACAGACATGCAGGCCAGGAGAACACAGCAGCGAGCCCAGAAGGAAACTCGCACATGTGTGGTTGGGTGATCTTGGGCAAGAAGGCCCAGAATGCACCACGGAGGAAACACAGTCTTCAAGAAATAGCATTGAGAAAACTCGATGTGCACACTCCAAGACCTTTATCTCACACCCCTGCAGAACAACCAGCACAAAGTGGCTTAACGACCTTAGTGTGAGTCTTGAAACTAAAACTCCTAGAAGACAATTTAGAGGAAAAACTTATGACCCTGGTCACCAATGTGATACCAAAAGCAACAGTGGGAAGACTGTCTCAGGGTAAAAAGCTCCACAGCAAAGAAAAGTACAGTGTAAAGAAAACTGCAGAATGGGAGGAAATACAGGGTCATCGTATACTTGATATAAGGCTAAGTAAGGTCCAAACATATAAAGAACAAAGAACTTTTTAACTGAACAAAGAAAAGAACAGTGCTTAAAAATTTGATGAAATATTGGGCAAAGGAACAGTCTTTTCTCCAAATGAGACATGCAAATGATCAACAGATATGGGTAGATACAGTTAACATCATTAATCAGCATGGAAGCACAGGGAGTGAGCCCTACGCACTGGTTAGAATGGCCACGGTAACTAACTGCACGACCACCTGACTAATTAACTAACAAAGTGATAATGGAAAGGAGAAAGGGAGATAACAACTGTTAGCGAAGATGTGGGGCAACTGGAAGCCTTGTAGAAATACACAATTATTCAGCCGCTTTAGCAAACAAGATGGAGTTTCCTCAAAAAGTTAAAAATAGAATTACCACCTGATCCGGGAAGGCTATTTCTGAATATTTAGCCAAGATCTGTGTTTTGAAGAGGTATCCAACATGTATGCTATTTAAAGTGTTCACACTAGCCAAGAGGTGCGAACAACGTAAATACCCACACTTGAGTAAAGATAATGTGGTACACACCCACAGCGAGATATTATTCCACCTTCTGTTTTATGCCCCCAAATGGCTGCAAGTTGAAGGCGTGGTCATAAGTGGAACAAGTCACTCACTGAAGGACAAGTGCTAAGAAATCCCCTGTGTGTGCCGGAAATAAAGTAGTTCAACTTACTGACATGGAATAGGGTGGTGGAGTCCAGGGCTAGAGGGTGAGTGTAAAGTTCCAGTTACGCAGGAAGAGAAAGCTCTGGAAGTGGGCTGCACAGCAACATGCACATATGTAACATTTCATAGTTATTGCTCGTGAGTATTTCCTCTAAACTGCTTCTTTTTCTATGGACATGTCCCAGTGGGACTCTGAAGTGGATTTCCCCTAGGTCCTGTCTTCACTCTGCCAAAAGTGAGAAGGGAATTTCCTAATTCCTGAGCAACCGGGCTGGACTTCCAGTCCTGTTGCCATTGGTGAGGGGTCTGAGGAGAGGAAGTGGGGAGGCCTGGCTGTTCAAAGCAGGCACCTTGTACTTATAATGAAGCCAACCTTCCCCAGTAATGGGGAAGTTTGTGTGACAACAGAGACAGGAGGCCCCTGCATGCCTGATGATCAGCCATCACCCAAAATGTTTCTCACATTGGATCTCCCCTTCTAAGAGCCAACCAAATCCGTGGCCTTTTCCTGCATAAGGTTATCTGGAACTTGCAAGCTGAGCATAGGGATGGACACAGGAAGAACTGGCAGATTGCATTAATGACTTCTCTTCTTTCCCACACATGCTGAGCCGGAGGAGAGAGATGCCTCCTTCTCAGATCCAGCCGGTAGCTGGACTGCCACTGGTCCTGGGCCACTTTACCCCAATTCATGAATTTCACAAATTCAAGATGGAGGGCTGTGAGGTCACCCAGAGAATGTGGGTTGAAAATCCAAGGAGAACATAGCTTCTGGGTCACACTGACCCTGTCAGGGAGTCCCCAGGCCTGCAAGGGCAGTGACAGTGTCTCCTTGAGGACAAGGTCTCCGTGGAAGGACATCAGGACCCAAACCAAAGGCTTCTCCAGGACTGTGCACAGGGTTTCTATCTGCCTGGGGACAGGAGGGCTTTGGTGACATCTCAATCTGTTCCAAACAGTGTTATGTTCCTCTGCTGAGCTGCATGTTGAAGGCGAATGTAAAATTGAGAGACCACAAGAAAGAGACCAATGAACGGAGTGGGTCTGTGTGTGCTGTGGGTCATCAAGACCCTCCAGCCAGCCCAGCACAGGTGCTGTCTCATTGGCAGGCACCTGATTAGCTGCCTACTTGAGAGCACAATAAAAAGTTGGGATTAAAGGGAGTCGAGAGATCGCCTGACTCAATAGTTCTCCCTCACTCACAAAACTACTTTGCTTCCAGCAATCGGTGACACAGGAATTCGGCACTGTAGTGAACTGCGCTGGCCCAGCAGCCGCTCCTCAGCCACCTCAGCCTGGGGCCATGACAGCCTCTCCTCCCCAACCCACCCATGGCTAAGTCTGCCAGGTCTGGGTGCCAGGCAGGGAGAGGTGCTGGGGACCACGGCATCTTGGGAGCCACCCTCTTCTCCCGCAGCCCTGATCCCTCAAGTGGGGAGCTCTGACATGGGGCCCGCTTACCCGGTGTCTTCAGGAGACCACTGTCATCATTTGCAGATGTTCCCTGCCTTTCAGTGGCACTGACATTTGCACAGATGGCAAGAGCATGGAATGCTGGGAAATGTGCCGTCCCGAGACAGGACAGGCGGGACCCTGCCGTGTCATCCTATCAGGAATCCTTCATCCTTTACCTGTTGGCCACGTCACAAAGAGCATCCCAGGCCAACCAGCACCCAGTTAGGTCATTTCACTGCATGTTGACCATCATTTTCCTACACGATAAAATAGAAACTAAACAGGAGTTTGACTACCACATACTGGAGAGTGGCAGTGTCAAAGGAAAGCACTTGTGTGATTGACTTGAAATAGAAAAGCTGGTTATGAGACCTGAGTGTGTGGCAGACGTGTACCCAAAAATGAATGAAATGAGGCTGTCTCTTCAAAGGAACCACCGATGGTGCCACTGCCAGCAATAAATCCAAGCTTTCAAGAGGAAATTGTGACTTTGGAAAACTTATACCCACCACTGTGAGTGTGATGACTTCCCAATGCATGGTGGTTTTTCTCCTAAGTGGCAGTATTAATGAATATAAATTTTGAGGGTGTATTAGAAAATAGGTCAACATTTGGAAAGTTTGCTTAACTAAGTCAATAACTTTCATGTGAACAATGCATAACATTACAAAATCAAACACTGTTAAAAGATTTCTTCGAAGTGCAAATGGATTTTGATGAAATAGAATATAAAGTGTTCATGGATCTGATTTCAAATTCCACAGGGAAACCAAGCTCTCACAGATAATCATTTGTCAAATTTTGGCACACTATCAGAGAGGACCAAGCACAATTGTCTAAGGGGCAATCAAAGTCCTTTCCTTCTGCAAGCACATACTGTTAGGAGCCAGCTGTACCTCAGCCAACACATGACAACATGTTGATACACACGGACATATGAGAATCTAGCTGTTTTCTGTTACAGTAGACATTAAAGAGATATTCAAAAACTGTGATGTGATGCCATTCTTCTCATATCATTTTTTTCTATTAGGAATTATAGCTAGTTTTGTGAAATGTATGTCATATATTCAGCATAGAACCTATTTAGGATAGTTATTCTTAAGTTAATAAAAATTAAAGAATTTTCTCAGTTTTCATTTCTAACTTGGTGAATGTTTCTGATTTGGACCACACAAACAACAGCTTTTTGAGGTCCTCAGTAGGTTTTGAGGAAGCACAAGTGTACCAAGGCCAAAAAGCCTGAGAACTGCTGTCTCTGGGTTCTCCAGTACATTGATCTTGACCAGCCTACAGACTTAACTTTCCTGAGGACGTTGCACACTTCTCCAATCCCATAGCACAGCTCCTGGGACCAAGGTCCGCATAAATACCTTACAAGGAATTCTTATCCTAGGGTACAGTCTGGGGAAACCACATGTACAGAGGCCCCTCCTTTGAAGTCAAGCTCCACGGACACGTGTCATGACAAGGGGCTTAGTGCTTTCACTCCATGGGGGGAAGCCCAGTGGTGGGCAGGTAAAATGACCACAGCCTGTGACAAACCACAGAGTTTAGCTTATCTGACTGAATGGAGTCAGGACCTGGACATGCCGGCCTTTCCCACCATGGGCCACACAGCAGTACACACACAGTCATGCATGGTTAACCTCTGTGTGTTTGTCTCTACCTCTAAAGGGCCTTTTAGGGTGGCCTCCTTGGGCATCTAGAGCCTGTGGCTTCTGTCTGAGTACGAGGCTTGGATGTGCCACATGCTCTAAGTCGGGAGGGCTCCCCTGTGTCAGTGAAGGACAGCTGGCCGAGACAAACACACCCTCCTGTCAAGGGGCTTAAACCCTGTGTTCCCTTTGCCGTCCACAAGGCACTCGTGTTCTCATCTCGGGCAAATTCGGCCATCGGACTCTGTGCTGCTGCTGTTTCCCTTGGCAACTCTGGTTTGCCGAAGTAGAGACTTTTGAAGTTTAATCTGGAGGGTTATGAGTAAAAGAATGGACGAGAAAACCACACCATGCTGACTTCCTTATCCCTCAGCTGGTCCTGTGCGGACACCCAAGACTGACGTTTACTGATCACACCACACGCACCAGAGCTGTGCTTGTCCTGCTGCACGCCGGACGCAGGCGTGGCTGGGACTCAGGCTGTGAGCTCTCGGCCTTCTGTCACCTGCGTGACCAAGGCGCACAGACTTCCCCACCACCTGACTTTCTGTTTCAGATGGGGAGCCTGGTTGTTCTTGGTCTTTGGATTTCTGTGCTGGCCTAGCACCCTACCCTACAGGACTTTTATAAAACAAACTATTTATGTATTTTAGGATCATCCACTTCCTGTAAGACAGCACTGCAATATTCCTGTCAACAATATAAAGAGTCCACGTGGCTCTTTAATTAAAAATAAAATGCGAACCATGTCAACTTTCTTTGGCTTGGTCTTTTAAAACTGACTTGGGACTTCAGAGTTCTGTGTTGGAAGCAAATGCAAAGCCTTCCTCTCTAAGCCAAGGAGAGGAGAGTTTACACTCTACCTGGGGTCCACAGTCGGCTTCACGACATGTAGCTAACCCTGCTTTGAGACCCATTTTTTGCTTATGGGCTCAGGGTGTTATAGAGATGAAATAATGTGCAATAATTAACACTCCTGAGCTTCTTGCTTGAAACCTATGGATGAAAACTATTTCCAATGATCAGAATACTTTATTTGTGAGTAGAAGTATTTAGATGAGCCTCTTTCTGCTTATAGAGAAAGAAGCCAGGCAAGCGTGACATGCAAACTGCTCCCCATACGTGTCTCATTTGGTTGGATTTTCCTAATTTCTCTTTGCAGTTCTGTATAATTCTTAGCATATGTGTCAAACATATATATTATGGCATGTCCTACTATTTTTAGAGTATATGTCATAACGTCTTGGGGTACACTTATACCTATTTCTGATTTCAATTTTATTTTGTAAGTGATACATATTTTACATGTACTCTCATCAACTTGTTTAAAGTAAATGTAATGTGTGTGGACCTTGAGTCCTATAATTGTGATAAACTCATTCATTTGTACCAATAACCTCTCATAGACTTCATGGCTTCCTGCGTATCTGATCATGCTGTCTGGAAGCAGAGATCGTCCCACACACTGTCTTGAGTCCAGACGCATTTCCGCCATGTGTTTTGCACTTGCTGGGACTCCAGGGTGAAACCACATCATGACAGAGGGACAGGTCTGGGGACTCTCACTCAGGGTAGGGTACACTCACTGTTTTGTCCTCACGTCAGGCGTTAGCCTCCTGTTCTTGGTAGGTTCCATCATTAAGTGGATCGTTCGCCCTGAGCTTTCATCACGATGAGTTCTGGCTATACAACCCCTTCCCCGCATTCTGAGGTTGTTCATGTGGTTTACTAACTGAGTCTTAGATGTTAAACCAGCCTTGTACCTTGATGGGATAAGCTTAGCGCTGATATATTGAATTTTTATAAATGGCTCCCTTCAAATTACTAAAATCATTAAGGATTATTACATTTACCTTCCTATAGGAAATACTGCCTTATAAGGTTTTTAATTTCCTTGTTTGGTTTGGGTCTCAAAGCAGGATTAGCTACTTACAGGGAGGTGAACAGTATTATCGTCTGTGTTCTAGAAGAGCTCCCATTACTTACCCCTCCGTGGGAAACCTTCAGGGATCAGCAAACTTCTGTAAACAATCAGACAACACACACTTTGGACTTTCTAGGTTACATCACCTGCCTCAGAGCTACTCACCACCGCCATGTTGCTCTAGCCCAGCTGCAGACGAGACACTGGTGAGTGGCTCTTGCTGTGTTCCTGTATCACCTCACTGACGGCCACTGAAACCTGATGATACATAACTTCCATACACAAGGACCATGGTTATTCTTTTAATCTTTTCCATTCAGGTGAGGCTTCATAGAACCCTTTCTACCCACAGGCTGCAGGAAGTAGAGGGCATGGCCAGACCTGGCCCTGAGGGGCATAGATGACAACCTTTAGAGTCTACCAGGAAGATGCCTGGGTCTGGGGCTTTCTTCCTGAAAGGGATTTAACATCCCATATAGGGCTCCCTGTGCTTTCTCACTAGTGCTGCCTGTACCCACACCCTATGCCATCCCTTATTCCTTTGTTTGGCCACCTTCCCATTCCTGAACTAAATGGCTGGGAGAGATCAGCAACATTGCATGAGACAACACCAAACTGACTCTGACGTTCTTCACACGCAGGATGTCCTATTCTGAAATGCTATACAAAAATCACATGGCTGGAATAACTATCACATTATTTTTTCACCCTAAAAGAACAACCAGAGTGCATGTATTAATCCTTCCCTCTGGTAAAGGGCTTTCTCCCTGATGGGTCAAGACCTGACTTTTGAGAACCTATGGGGAAGAGGTGGGCAGTGGGGCTAGTCATAACAGCCGGTTGTGTCAGGGCCATCAGTAAAGGGTCTCCAAGGGGACATCAGAAAGTGTTCTGTGGCTTCTGGGATCCCAGGGTTAAGAGCAGCAGGAGAGGAATGACCTAGCTGAGGAAAAGGGAAGAAATTATATTTTCTGACTCTAGTGTGCACACTATATATCAATGCTACATGGGGTGAGAGAGGAAGGGACTTCCCCCAAGCCACGGATCTCCAATTGGTTTAGCATCTGTTAGGAGCCAGTTGCACAGCAGGAGGTGAGCCAAGGGCCAGCCAGTAAAGCTTCCTTAGCGGTCCAGCTATACCCCATGGCCCTCACCACCACATGAGCTCAGCCTCTGAAAGATCAGATCAGCAGCAGCCTCAGATTCTCGTAGGAGCGTGAACCCTACTGTGAACGCACATGGGAAGGATCAGGCTTTCTGCTCCTCAAGGGAACCCAATCCCAGTAGTCTAGGGTGGAGCTGAGACAGTGATGCTAGCCCTGAGGAATGTAATTATTATGTGTCACTTACATAGGCTAGTAGAAAAAGAAGTTTAATCCCTCTCCCTGTCTGTGGAAAAATCATCTTCCACAAAACCAGTCTCCGGTGCCAAGAATGTTGCAATAGGGTGTGTGTTTGCATAAAAAATATACCACAGTAAGAGAAACATTGCCATGAATCCCCCAAAAGACTACCTTGACTTCAGACATGCTTATCCCATCATTAATGCCATGTTTTGAAGCAGTTCTGGAAGTCTTCTTTCCTGAGTGTCTTTGTGAGGTGTGATAAAAAAAAAATGCTGTGTCCACTGAAATCCATCCACAGGAAAGGCAGGCTCGTAACATCATCACGGTGTGTTCTCATCTGCTTTCTTCACCAGAGTTGGTACCACACTATGTCTGCCTCTTACAAAGTCAAAATGGCACGAATGGCAGGAGCCATGGGACACGTGTGTGTGAAGCAAGGGAGAGGACTTGGTGGGGGGGTGAATGGTAATGTGTCTCATAATAAAATACTTTAAAATTTAAATTTTCACAGTATCTTTTGTTCACATCATGGAATTATTAAAACTTTTGCTTTTTCCTAGTGATAAAAGTGAAAACTTACTTGTGTAGAAAAATGCGAAGATTACAAACTTCCCTTAGGAACGCCCACCACACTGAGCAGACAACTTAAACACAAATGCAGGAGGACTGCATGGAGGAATGCGCCATGGAACAGAGCAGGAAAAGTTGGGGTCAGGGCACCTGCAGTGCAAGGGTTACCCCAGGCTGTCACCTTACCGCCTCTCAGGAGACACAGTCATAATTTCTCTAGTCGTGGACACTCACTGTTTAAAATGTTAATACATGCTCTCTGAGTTCTTTACGTAAATGCCTGCCATGTTAATCACAAGTATAATTTTGTAACAGAAATGATGTCCTAATGAACAATTCTGTGTAGTTTAGTTCACTTACTACACCAAGAGCGCCTCTTCATGTCATGGAGTAATCTTTAAGCATGTGACTATAATGCTTGCACAACTTCTTAATATATGCCTTTATTTAATGATTTCCTCATTTTTTAACATTCTAGCTAAGCTCCTAAAAACGTGCTTAAATGTCAGAATAAGCATTTGAAAGTCTTTGAGGAGACTCGGTTCCAAAGTGATTATTCCTGTCCTTTTGGCTGAGAGCTGCGTGGACCCTTGGAGGCCCAGCTTGGCCCTGGGCTGGTGTTGATGGAATCAGGGTTTGCTTGGTGCTGACCCACATGGACGAGTACCCACGCAAGGGAAGGTTCCAGTTTGTGATCATACTTTTTTACCAAGCACTGAGTGCTTATTAAAATGTGAGATCAGTCAAAGATGAAATAGTATTACTTTATATAGGTCTTATCTGAAAGTTTCCTGGCATCACTTTGACTTCTATTTCAAAGGTCTACATCCTCACAGCTGAGGAGCGTCACTCGTGCCAGCCTTCCCCTATTCTCCCATGCCCGAGCACTGTGGTCAGTGTGGGCTCTGGTCCGCTCTGGTCCCTCCTCTCCTGCCCTGGACCTGCTTTCCTGCCCACGGTCCCTGCATGCTGCTCTGTGACTGTCTCTGGCTCCTCACAGATCACAGGATAAAACCCAGCTTCTTCTGCTGGCCACCTAGGCACCCAATCCATCACTGCCCGGTACTCGAGCTCTCCTAGGGACCGGCTGCTCTTGGGAAGCAGCACACTGCTGGCAACCACCGTCTACGGAGTTCCCACCCCGGGTCGGGTGGCCCCACACTGTCTCAGACACCACAGCCCCTGTGCTGTGAAGTTGTGACCTTTACTTCAATGTGATTGGAAGCTGAGGCTCAGGGAGAGAGGCAAGGCTTGAGCTCTGAGTTTGCCCATGGTGCATTTGCTCCCCAGTGTTTCCTCACTCTGGCAAAGGACACGCAGCAGGAAACTAGTCCTGACTACAGTGCCAGGGTCTGCACGTATGCACAGCGCGGTGCCTCTGTGACTACTGTCTCCTTCAGTGTTGTCTTTAAGCCACAATTTCGCATCCATTGACCAACAGCCATCCCCCCCCACCCCCAGGCACCCTCGAGTCACTGTTTTTCATTCTTTCTGTGACTTTAGCAAATGGACTCGGGCAGTGTCTGGCTTTCTGTAGTTGACTTGCTTCTCTCACCCACTCCCACCTGGCCCTTACCACAGCGCCCTGGGGAGTCGCCGACCTTTCTAAGGCCCCCTTCAGCCACTCCTCCGCCCGAAGGCAGACACCTCTGTCTGGGCTTGGGGGAGTGGAGCCGCGGCATCCTCGGCGCACACAGGCCTGTAAGAGCCTCCTCAGCCCACGGGGCCTCAGACCCCATCTGCGTTATGCTCGCAAGTCCTGCGTGCCTCTGCCGCCTGCCCTCGTGCGGCCCAGCCTCCTCCTCTGGCCCATTTGAGGTTCCGCCGGTTGAAGTCCTATTCATTCTGTGAGGCTCTGGAACTCAGCCCAGGGCTGTGCACAGGTGCTCAGCTCACAGTGAGTGACGGGCTGACGACTGAGCACACTCTCTACAGAACTCCTGACACGGTCGGAACTGGAAAGGATGCCCTGGCCCTTTTGGTCTGCGGACCACGGACCGTGTAGAAGCCGGTTGGAAATAAATCACTCACACACACACACACACACTGACACTTCAACACACACACTCTCACTCTCACACTCACACTCACACTCACACACACAGGAGCCTTCTGGAATGAGAAGTACTCAGGGCTCTGAACTGTGGAGTGCAGAAAGAGTTCGGGGCAGAGTGTGTGCAGGCCGCAGGGTCATGCTCGTTGGGCTGAGTGAGCTCCGTGCTGGAAGGTGTCGCCGGCCCAGTCCATTCGGACTCCGCAAAGACAAGCCCTGCTCCCGCTCACCGGCTGGGGCCTGGCCCGGTGCCACCCTCTTGCAACACGACACAGGCCACTTGTTGCCAGCGGAGGACAGTGAGAGGGGAGAGACTGTCCCTTCTCCAGTGGGGATGGGAACCTCTTTCTAAAGAATCACCCTCAAGTGATGAAAGCAAGTAAAGATAAAGCCACATGTAAAACAAGCCCACAGATGTCTGGTGTCTTCACACTGCAATTCTGTGCCGAAAATACCCAGCATCTACTCAGAGCACGGCCTTCCAGCAGCCGTCTGATAAACCCTGGGCCGAGTCCTGGTAGGACCCTGACCTGTACTTCACCACTGCCCAGACAAGAATAAGAACACCAAATTCCTATCGGCAAGGGCCTCAGTGGCCACGGATTCACACCCAGCAGCTGTGCGCGACCTTTGTCTCGCAGAGGGAGAAAATAAGGTAAGGCTCGTCTAGGAGGCTGCATTCATAGCACATGGGTATTCTTTCCAGGTCTGCACTCTGGATTTAGAACAGGGCCCCTGGAAAACACCAGTTCCGTTTCCATGGCACCACAAACACCCTCGAATAACTGCCCATGGCTTATCACAACAGGACGAGCTGTGGCCACGTTCCTGGTATTTACACACTGGAGGTCTCCAAGGAACATGCCTTGTGCTTTAGTTTCAAAGACCTGCAACATGGGACATGACTAATCACTGCGACTCATGTCTAGGGACTTTCCCCTTGGGAGTGTCACCCCCAACAGCCTGATTACAGACTATGCACACACGAAGCGGGATCAAAATATACACTGAATGTTTACAGCTTAAAATGCGTTACGATAAAGGCCCCTTGTCATTCACCCCAAAAAATCTGCCTCCTTGCTTCAAACACACTTATCCCGTCAAACCTGCCTTTCTCTGAAGCACCTCTGGAGTCTCCCTCCCCGAGAGTCTTTGGTTGGGCTGTTGTGGATGCCTTGATGCCGAGTCCACACTAAACGCGCACCTTCACGGCCATTTTCCCTTGGAGGAGGACCAGAAAACACACAGTACCAAGCAGGATGAATAAGGTCCACGGGGACCCAGCACACATGTTTGTGAGCTGCCTTTCCATGGGAGATCAGCAGCAGCCACACTCACTGCGTTTATAAGCTTGCCTCATGGAGACACTCAGGAAGGAAGGAAGACTCCAGAACCGCCTCGGAAAGCAGCAGCAACAAAGGGATGAGTGTTTCTGAAGTGACAGGGAGGGTTTTAAGGGCAAATTGTGGCCATGCGTCTTGGACTGTAATATTTATTTTTTAATTTAAACATTCGCTTGTATAGTTTGATCATGTCTCAGAGTAAAGAAAATTCACGTTTGATTTCCAAATGGCTGCCACAAATGCTATACTGATGGGTACACTCACTGACCAGAAGTAACTCTGGAAAGGCCCGATGATTAACATTTCTGTCACCTCTCATTCACTCACTCAGTAAATATTTCGAGAGTGATATGGAGGCAGAGTGCTAGTCACCCCGCTGGATACCAGAAATGAGACATGGGCCAGGTCTCAGTACGCCCACATGCCCGCACACACCAGTCCTCTTTTTGTAGTTTGATTTCTTTTTTGTCAAAGTAATGGAGTCTTTAAAATTTCTAAATGAAATATTTTGGTTAAAGTGATAACACAGTAAACCTGAACAGTGAGCCCTCCTTGGCCAGTCCACACTCTGCTGAGAGCCAGGGCCACTTCGCCTGGGACTTCCGTCATGCTCCCGGCGTGACTCCTCACTCTGCCCTCTTTCCCTGCCAGGGCTGAGTCCCGATGCCTACCCAAGTCGCTCTGCACCCTCCAGGCCTCCCTCATACTCAGGCTCCTGGTCACCCCGCCAGCATCAGCTGCAGGGAGACATCCTTGGTCAGAGACGGAGAACGCGGATGATGAACTATGAACATAAAGTCAAACGGGAGTGCAGGGGTCTTCCTGACCACTAGGAAATGGTGTCTAACGTCCTAAGGAATCTCTGGAAACACTGCAGAGCGGCAGTGTCACGTCCGATCCCAGCTGCTGTGTGCAGTAGTTACAGCGCTCTGTGTCCTCACCAACACCGGGTGTTGTTGACGTTTTCCTTTCTGGTGATGATGCAAACAGAGCCAGGGCCTCGTGCAGCTGGACACAGCCACGTCTCTAACGGTGACTTTGTGTCCTAGACGCGTGAGTGGCTGCACCCTGTGTGTCGCTAGGGCTTAAACGTGCTGTGCCTGAAGGTGCGTGTGTCAATCCTCTTTTCTTATGCTTTGTATCTTTTCTGATGAAACAGCCTTTCAAACTCTTGCCCAATTTTAACGTGGTTATTTGATGGCTTATGGTTGAGTTCTGAGGGCCCGTGCTATGTCCCAGATATGGTGACGCTGTTGGGGTGTGGTATGAGGCTCATACCTGACCCAGCCTCCTCTGTGGGCTGCGTGGCACGCAGCACCTGAGCCCGCAGCTCGCGTGGGTGATCCTTCTCGCTGCGGCTGCAGCAAAGCTCTGCTTCCAGGGTCTCTGGATCCCGACCACCGTCTCTGACAGGACTGAGGGTGGGAAGAGGGGTCCTCGCAGACCCTGGGTCATGCATCCTAAATGGACACATTTGAGCTGCAGCAGAGGAGGGCGGGGCTCTTTCCATTGTCCACTCCCATGAACAGTAGAAGCTTGGGCCGGTCAGCCCCTGAGAACCAGAGGCGGCCTCAGTGTCCACTGAATGGTGTGTGGGGCAGGAGCAGATGGAGGCCCAGTGGGCTCCCTAGGGGATGCCGCCACTTCTGCTAGCCAGGACTGGGGTTCTGGGTGCCCACCAGGCCAGCCGGATGCAGGCTCAAAGGACAGAATGTGTGACAGATTCGAGGCTGCCGGGCGCAGTGCCTGGCACAGAGGGGACCTCGATGAGTCCTCCTGTGGGTGGTAGCTCCCAGTCAGTCCGAGCAGCAGGAGTCCTGCCAGGAGGGGAAGTAGGTGGCCTGCTGGGACAGCAAGGGGCTGTGGCACCTGGCGTTCACTGCAGCAAGGCCTGGGCTGCCTTCCTTCCTCTGTGATGTAAAATACCTCAAAACCAAAGAGAAAGAAATCAGCAGCCAGGAGCAACTGGAAAGGTGCTGGAGGCCTCCGCCCTCCCTTTCATCTTCCTTCAGGTCTGGACTGTTGTCTTGCAGAGGGGCCCCTGGCGCAGCACTGAGCTCCAGACAGGCCGGGCCCTTCGCAGAAGCTCCCAACGCCTGCTTTGGTGATGCCAGAGGCATCCCCACTTCTTTCCGCTGCCCAGGAGGAAACAGAAGCACGCTGTCTGCCGGAGGAAGTGCCGACGTTTCTAGGTGGAGGTTAGACCTTGCTCCCAAACACTGAGGCTCCTGTTCAGCTTTGTGGTTAAGAGACTGTAGGAACTTTTAAAAGTTGTTAGCATGTTACATTGGTCAGTTTTCTAAATAGTTTACAGAACTTGTGACCTGGAACTTTCATAGAGCTGATGTAAATGCTCTGGAAATCTCTCGACTTGAATTTGAAGTTCACTGGCACACAGCTGCGTTATGTCCACCGTCAGCAGCTGGCTGCGCCCAGAAAGGGGGGAGGGGGGCGCGGGGGGGCGGAAAGGGGGAAAAACCAAAAAAAAGGAGAGCGCCCTCAAAGCAATCCCGCCGCCTGGCCTGCAGTTCCGAACATTGTCCACCAGGCGTCTCTCTTCACACAAGCAGCCCTGCGTCTAAGATGGCGTGGTGCTCGGCCACGGCTGGCTTTCGAAAAACAAAGGCGCTCTCTGTGTGTTGTGCGAACAGGTACAAACGTACAAACGGCTTGCTATTCCTCACGAAGGCGATAGGCCTCTACTGGAACTTGTGTTAATGTCTAACAGGGGGAGAATGAATTTAGGGAACCTGGTTGTCACAGTGGGAAAATGGTGAGGAAGAAAAAAATGCTCTTTATAGAGTCCTCTCCTCATCCTTGCGCGTGTAGACTTCCAGGTTCACAGCATGCAGACAGGTTTCTATTCTCAGTGACATTTCTTTTGGTGAAAATAGGCAAATTATATTTTAATCAGATTTTCAGAATCTATAACTTTTTTTTTTTTTTTTTTTTTTTTTGAGGCAAGGTCTTTTTTTTTTTTTTTGCGGTACTGGGGATCGAACTCAGGACCCTGCGCTTGCTAGGCAGGCGCTTATTCCACTGAGCTATATCCCCAGCCCTGAGGCAAGGTCTTGCTATGTATTCCAGGCTGGCTTTGAACTCACTTTGTAGCCTATAGTGGCCTTGAACTCACAGAAATCCTCCTGCCTCAGCCTCCGTAGTGCTGGGATTACAGGCATGAGCCACTTTGCCTGGTCCAGATTCCATAATTTAACTTGATGGTTTAGTGTCTACCTTAGTTTGTTTATCAATTTCAATCCTTGGTGTCTCTGATGTAACAGAATCAGGTAACTCAAGCATGACTTAGAATGCATGATGAAGTGTTTACACAGGTCCTGACCCATGTGTTGTTCTTGTGGCCTGCAAGGAAATTCCCTAGACAAGCAGTTTTAGGGTTATTTCATTTTTTTATGGTTGTTGTTTTATTTTGAAGATCATTTCCACTAGTTTAGAAATTACTTCTTTTTATTCTCTTGCTCTCCAGCCCCTCCAAAAAGAAGTCCTGAAATGTTTGGAACTTCTTGTGTATATTTGTAATTCAATTATACACAGACATGGCTAAGTCAGCTAGTACAGAAGAAGTACTCGACTAGAAGCCCACACTGACCTTCTGCAGAGAGGTGGGAGGGGAGCACACAAACATGTTTTACATCAAAACCTGCAACGAGCATGAAGACTTTCCTCTGCTGGTTACTGTTAATTTTCATCTGGTTTGCTTCTTGCTTTGACACCTTTAGGAGATTAAGATCGGCTTCTGCCCTGACCATAGTCACCAGGCTCCGTACTTACAACAAGGGTGGTGTCTGGAGTTGGCCAGGAGCGCTGGCTGGCCTCTCCCAGATCTTCAGATGTGCACAGATATGGTCACTGCAACTGGCGTCCTTCCCTTTCCTCTACCTTGAGATGAGCAGACCCAGGCTGCCTTGTCCAGCACAACCCACTGAAACTCAGTCTCCTTCCAAATTCTGCGTCCTTAAACAGTGTTTTTGTGATGCATTCATTTACTCCTTAATTTAACCAATGCTTTTTATTGCTCCCTGTGAACTGCGGGCTGTGAGCAGCATAAAAATGACGAGGATCCAGTTGGCCCTCTCAAAACCTATTCAACCGGGGGAAAGATTCCTATAAGCTGTTTCCTGACTACATCTCCGAGTCCTATTGAGCAAGATGGAAACATGCCATGCTGCCAGCATTGCGGGTAGAACAGATTTCTTGTTTCATCAGGCATGTAACGTGCTTCCAGGACACAGTTGTTATGCTTAGAGAGCCTTGTCAGGGACGTGTGCGAGGTAAAGATCATGTTACAGTGGGGGGGGGGCAGCACAACCCACACGTTCACATAAATCACCCTGAGAATGAGCTCCCCAGTGTTGCCTCATTACCTAACAGCCATGGGCAGAGAGGCAAAACTATCCTTACACCCATTCTACAAAAAGGAAAGTGGAAGTTCACTTTATAAAGTTATTTTCCCTTGGCTTAAATTGTCTGGATGTAATTATTTTACTTTTCTTATTGTATCTAAGTCCTTACATCTGTTTTACAAAATGTGTTGCAGGGGAAGAATCAGCAGGAAGGGAGTTCTGCAACCAAAAGCTCACTGAGCAGAGCTTCCGTGGTGATGAGGACACTGGGAGGAGGGAAAGGCGCCCGAGACTGGGAAGAGAAGCTCTGGACGCTTAGGTTAAGGGCAGCCAGCGTGGAGTGGGGAGGATCCCTCTGTTTCCTCTGAAAATTGTGCTTCAATGTCCTGCAGGGCATGAGGCGACAACAGTTGAGCAGCCAAATGAGTGGGCTCTTTGCAAGGTAGAGGAAAGGGAAGGACACTTGCCTCTGTCAAGGACATGAAGTCTGATGCAGTCACTGTGATGTGCAAAGCGATGAGCAAGCCGGCCTGCCTTGTCCAACAGAGGGAAGAGAACTCAGCTCAGGCAGTAGAGTCCCCTAGAAGCCCTCCGAGGTAAATCCAGGGTCAAAGTACTTGTATTCTTGTGTCTGAGGTTTGACTCCTTGGCTTACTACAGCAGGATCCAGTTGCTTTCGGCTGTTATGTGTTCACTCATGTTCACTAAATGTCAGCCAACATTCAACAGCAGGTGTGCCGCACAGTCACCACAAAGGGCCCCATGTGAGGGAACAGAGAACAGAGCCTCCAGGTCACAAAGAGACCAACTAAATGCCTGGCGCTTACTGGTGGAAGCACAATTCCAGCAGCTTGCGGGCTGCATTCTGCCTCATAAGGAGCACTTGGTGTTGTACTCAGTGTAGAGCTAGATTTTGGATAAGGTGAGGTGGTGTGGGACACTTTAAGAAAAAATTAAGAAAGAAAGGCCAGGGGTAGTGCAGCATGTGTATAATCCCAGCACTGGAGAGGTTGAGGCAGGAGGATAGCCGCAAGTTTGAGACCAGCCTGAACTATACAGCAAGACCCTGTCTCATAACACCCCCCAATAAAAGAAAAAAGGAGAGAGAAAGACAGAAAGATAGGAAGGAAGGAAGGAAGGAAGGAAGGAAGGAAGGAAGGAAGGAAGAAAGAAAGAAAGAAAGAAAGAAAGAAAGAAAGAAAGAAAGAAAGAAAGAAAGAAAGAAAGAAAGAAAGAAAATGCTGAAAGAAAGTGCTGTGAAGAAACAAGAGCCTGGAATTATGCCTCTGGGGGAGCATAGGGTGACATGGCTGGTGCTTGTGCGCCAGGCAAGAGCAGCAGGGATGAGGTTGAAGTGGCTATGATAGCTCTTGGCATGACCAAGCACAAAGAACTGGTCAATATCTACCTTAGAGGATTCTTTATAGTTAAAAACCCAAACTGCATCATTACTTAATCGCTCGGGACTGTTAGGGCTGTAAGTCAGTGAACACTCAGCCCAAACAGCTGAAGTTGAGAGAGAACACATGGGTTTGAATGAATGATGGAGTCCACAGGTCGACTCCAGGTGCAGCTGGACCTCAGTGACCAGGCCAGAGCCAGGGCCCATTTCTGTCTGTCCTGGAGGCAATATCTTCCCTGGCTCTGTGGCCACAACCTGGAAGCAGGTCTCTGAGGGTAACTTAAACAAGAGGGACACGTGTGAAGCCCTGGGCCCTCTTTCTTCCCATGGAACCAGTGACTAGACAGCAGTGCATGGATTCATCCCCATTATGAAAATCTGAGAGCCAGCAGCCACATGACAGCCACGAGGAACACACCTCCCTGTCACCAGTGTCCCTCACCTGCAGAGAATACACCATGGACAGAAACTTTTATTCCACTCCTGGATTCGCTCTGAGATGGGAGAGAGAAATTCAGACTGCATCTGCCTTAGTCCATTCTTGTTGCTAGAATGAAGTCCCCAAGGTCAGTTACTTTGCCACAAAAGAGCACAGCAGCAGGAGCCTCTGTGGCGAGGGCCCTCGCGCTGGCGGAGTCCCAGGCACTGCACAGAGTGACACAGAGACGGAAGTGCTGTGTGTGCCTGGCCTCTGCCTTCTCGGGAAGCCCTGAGGGCTCAATGAGCCCCATGGCATTGTTCCCAGAGGGCCCCCTCATGCCAGGGTCAGATGGAATCACCCCTTAGTGCTACATGGCGGGAATGAAGCCTCGGGGGCACACAGCTCACACCCACTCTACAGCAGTGTCAACTGTTCTGACCTCACCAGTGGCCACTGAGACATCATACTGCACCTTGCCTGGTCAAGAGCACTGAAGGGAGTAGTATGTCCTGATGCCAGCACCCACTGAGTAAGGGTGCTGCACAGGGTGCTGCCACTGGGCCCCATGCAAGAGTGGGCAGAGGCTCAGTCGGCCAACAGCCTCCCTTGGGGAGGAAATGAAGAGCTGGGCATGAGCCCCACAGCCTGGCTTTTGGGGCTTCCTGTGTCTCCCAGCTCCAGGCCACACAAGGGCTGCATATCTAAAGCCCTGAGGACCCTGGAAGGAGCAGAGCAGTGCTCGGTACTGCTGTACAGAGGATGTAGCCAGTAGCAGAAGTGAAGAACCACAAACCAAGTCAGGAGACACGGTGCAGTGTCAAGCAGAAACACCGAAATGACACCCAGACACTGGAGACAGATTTATTTATGTTAATGGGCACTGATTGGGATCATTTCCAGAATATCAGGTCCCTATCTCTGGTGGTCTAGGGCTTATATGGGATGAGCAAGCGGGAAGCACAGAAACAGAATGGCCTGGCATTTGGGGATTGGTTTATACAATGTGCATCACAGCAACCAGCCATTTCTAAGAGATAGAAGCAAGCTGAACTCAAACAGGAACTATTACCTGGGCAACTAAGAAACTGAAATGTACTAGCCAGGATAGGCATCTTCTGCTACATTTCCCCTGTCATAGTTTGGGGCTTATTACAGGTGAGCAATATAATACAGGACATATATTTTATAAGACTATTTATAATAATCACCCAAAGAATCATATACAAGAGAGTGCGGGAAATTTGTCCACACACTAAAGACCTAAGGATCTTGCGGAGGGCCTGGGTCCCATCATAATGTCCTGCATGAGTCCAGGGGAAGACCTACAGCTCATAGCAATGCCTCTCAGGAGTCCAGCTGGAGACCTAGAGCTCATAACAATATCTCATGCAGGCCTGTTTCATGAATCTACACAGCAAAGACTCAAAGGTCAGTGGTAGAATCCAGGAAGTCTGTGCCAGTGGAATAAAGGATCGGTGGCAGCAGGCTGAGGGATCTGCACTAGAGCCAGGAAATGATGTGCCAAGTACACAGCTCCCCTGAAAAGTACCACAGCCATCCTTAGCAACAGCGAGGTCCCAAGCTCCTCCGATTATCAGGCCAGCGAAGTTCCCATTAGGAAAGCCAGTGTGACAAGCTTCTCCAGGAGACTGAGCTATGCACTTTCTTCCCCTCTAGAGCCAGGAAGTGAGGCTCAGAGTAAGGACCAGAGCTCCTCCAAAGTGAACCAAAGCTATTCTCAGTGCCAACTATGTCTTGAGCTCCTCCTCTGATGAGAACAGCCAAGTTCATCAGGAAAGCCAGCATAACAAGCTTCTCAAAAAGAACCAACAGCTCCTTACAGCTTCTACCGGCTCCCAACAGCCTGACTTCTTCTCCAGTTCTGCCTCTTATGCTGCTGGCAACAGTCCCCAAGTGGGCCTCTTACACTCAGCACCCCGCTTACTCAGTTCAGCTGGGTGTTACAAGTTGACCACTAGTTGTCAATCCACCACACCCCCTCTTTTAGTTTCCCTGGCAAATCTTTGCTGGGCATGTTACATGTGATCTTTTGAGACAAGGCCCAACTAGAAGCAATAACATTAGGCCTATCAGTGATCTTACCCAGTTCCCTAATATTGTCTTTTTATAGAGTTTATTTTCTAGATTGTTTTTAGGAATAGACATAATTTAGGGCTGTCTGTCCTGTAACACTACTCTGGCAAGGTAGCGAGGGAGTTAATCTTTTTTTTTTTTTTTTTTTTCCAGGACCGGGGATCGAACTCAGGGCCTTAGTGCTTAGCGGCAAGCACTTAGCCCACTGAGCTGTACCTCCAGCCCAAGTTAATCTGATCTAGAAAAGTGGCTAATGTGCCTTGGATGCTCATCAAATTTTGATCAAGTGTTTGTTTTATTTTCTTGGGGCAACTATCTTAGAGTTTAAGGCAAAAAAATCAGCTAGCAGGGGACAGGGAAGCAAGGACTAGGGCAAGCAGCCTGAAAAGACACGAAAATTCCAGGGGAATAGATACGGAGCAACCCTATGAATCATGTCCTCAGGCTTCAGCTGCGAGTGGACTGGTCAGTATCTGGAGTGACCAGAGCAGGGCTCTGAGTGCCTTATCTCTTTAAAGTGAGCCTTGGAGGAGCTGTCCAGGTAAATTCTCCAGCAGATCTAAGCCTGGCTTTATGAAACATATAGGAGTAATTAATATGTACATAGGTTATATGTGTGTGTCCAGGAATGTCTACAGATATAGGTGGTCTTTTAACTAGTTACAAGCTGGGGTTTTTTAATAACTTTTTTAGATCTTTCTGGCCTGTATGCTATATGTAGTTTTCATTTAATCTAAGTTTTAACTTACCTCTGCTACAAATGCAGGCCCATTGTCACTGCCAATGATCAAGTGTAGGCCATATCTAGGGATGATGTTTTTACAACAGGACCCTATAAACTTTTACTGTCTTCTCAGTACAGGTAGGGAATTGGAGGCTGGGGCCAGTGACACAGACACTGAAGTCTGAGGTGGCTGCAGGGGTACAGGTGCCAGGACAGCAGCTTGAGCTTGCAGAACATACAGGAGGGTGGTCTGATGGCTGGAGTGATGTTTTAGTCAATTGGATGCCCAGAGGGGGTTTAGGCCTCTGGACCAGATTATTTTTCTTGGTGCTGGCAGATTTCCAAACAGCAGCATGAAGCAGTTTGTTGTACAGATCATCCCTGCAGGAGAGTTGTGGCCAAAATAGTTTTGTCCACAGTGACTACAGCATATCTAGCCTGCCAGACTTCATTCCTAAAGAGCTACCTCCATGTGTAAACAGGATGTACTCAGCATCTGTCAGAGGGTCCATTTCTGGAGCAGTTCATCCCAGTACAGCAAGTGGCACCTGGAGAGTTAGGTCTCGGTCTAGGGTGAGCTTGTCAGCTTTCTTGATCAGGACAGTGGCTTTTAGAGTGTGAGTGCAGAGGCAAATGGGAGAGGCAACCTTTAGCAACTAGATCCAAGTGTTTGCACAGGTAGGCCACTGGGTGCTCGTGGGGCTGACAGTCTGAGAAGCATTACTCAAGGTTCTATATGTTAAAGAAGCCAGCAGCTCCAAGTGTCAATGAGAAGTGTAGTGATTTTCTTTGGAGGAGAGGGTACCGGGAATCAAACTCAGGACCATGTGCTCACCAGGCAGGCATTTGTGCTGCTGAGCTATATCCCCAAGCCTGGAAGTGTAGGGATCTTCTCCAAAGAGGGTAAACAAGTTTTGGAACCTCTGGGAGGTTGCATCCAAGTCAGTTAACCTTTAAGTCCAGAACTGGAGTCTTTTCAAGAGCGGCTGGTTGACAGGAGCCAACCGAAGTCAGAAGAAGGCATTCTTTAGGTCCAGGCAGGTGTAGCAGCAGGCTGTGGGTGGCAGAAGACTGAGGTAATATATATGGAGGGCAATCACAGCAGCATTGGTAGCTCAGAGATCTTGAACTGGTTTTACAGGCAGGAGGGATGTATTTTGGCAATTTGACAGTCTGTGAACATTTTGTGGTTTTGAAACCTCTGGATGTGTGGTTGGATTTCTAGTCAAGCCTCTCATGGCATGGGATAGTGCTTGATGCAGGTGGGGGTTGCCCCAGGATGGAGATTCACAACTCCAGGGGCAGGTGGTCAATGGCCCAATTTCAGGTTCCAGGGAACACTGACAGAATTGCGGAGCTGGAAGGGACAGAGAAATGGATTGACTCAGAGCAACCAAGTCTGTTGTCAGAGCCTCCCTGAAAATAGTGGGAGAGTTCCCAAACCCTTGTGGCAATTGAGTAACAGTCCAAAAGGGTGTGTAGGTTGGGAACTGCAGAATGTAAGGTGTCAGCTGCACTGTTTTCAGCAAGGAGATGTTGTCCAAGGTAAATATCTGTCTATCAGGCTGATACGTGGCTGGGTGCCAGTTTGTGTTTCCCACAAAATCTGACAGCATCAGGGGTTAGAGTGAGGCAGCATGGTTGATGGTCAGGCCCAGAGGTAAATCTTTAGTCTACACCTCTGGGAGGAGAGTTTTCAGAACTTTAAGATTTTGGTTATCTGTCTTAGGCTGGTGCAGGCATTTTCTTCTTCTAGGGGAATAGTCAGAATTGAAAGTGCAAGGTTAAACAAGAAGGAGGCTGACTGGCTTGGAGTCCCTTTCACATCAAGCCAGTCAACTTCCCTCTTGTTTAACATGAAGAGGAGGTCTCTTTCCAGAAGTGGTATGGCGGGGGGCTGGGGATATAGCTCAGTGGAATAAGCGCCTGCCTAGCAAGCGCAGGGTCCTGAGTTTGATCCCCAGTACCGCCAAAAAAGAAAAAAAACAGAAGTGGTATGGCGACTGGTCTATACACGAATTTATGCTTGGTGAGATGTCCTCCCAGTCTGTAAGTTTGTGCCTGGTAGAAGAGGCAAGAGGCAGGAGTTCCAGTTGCCCTGATGATGGTACTATGAGCTCGCAGTTGTCTGTGAGGCCAAATGCAGGCAATGATCAGCTGGAACCAGTTTAGTTGGCTGGAAGTAGATGAGTTTGGAATGGGGAGTGGAACTATAGGTGGTGGCAGAAACTGCAGTGGCCAACAAGAGTGCCCAGGTGGAATTCTCAGGAAGAATGGGCCTTTTTCCTTTTATTCTTTCAGGTACAGGGAGAAGTTTGATTTCATTTTTAATTCCATAAAAGCCTCCTTTTCTGCAGAGACTGTAGGTTTTAACTAATTAGTTCCCATCTTTGATTTCCTACATGTGTGGTTTACCCTTAAATGATGGCACACCAGACAAAAGGTAGGTGTCTCTCAGAGAAAGACCATTCAGATGCCCCCTTGGCCACACTCCTCGAGGAGACTTAGGCACAATTTAGCTAAGGAAGGTGCACAGCCTCCATTATGCCATATGTTGATTGCCTCGGAACCGCAGGTGAGGGCTCAGTCAGCCACCATGCTTCCCAGTCTTGGGGCACAGACACAGCAGCCTACTGCTTACGCTGTCCATTCCACTCACTCACGTCCATTCAACAGGCACTCAGAAGTTAAAACACTCCCACCCACTTCTCTCTAGAGTGATCTTGACTAACGAGAATTGATCAGACTCCCCTTCTGCTGGAGCTGAGCAGGACTGATAGACTAACTGGGCTTTCCCCAGAGATCTTACCAGAATCAGGCAGACAGGCAGGCAGGCAGACAGATTGCATCCTCCTTGCTTTGGGGTCTGATGTGAGCCACTTGAGTGAGGAGTCGCGAATCCTCCTGCAGACCTCTAAGGGGACTTGAGAAATATCAAGGGTGAGCCTACCCAATGGGACCTTGAAAGTGCTTGCTCCATCCTCAAGGGCCATGACCAGCGACCGAGGAGTTCAACATGGTCAGGATTCCTGGCCAGTGCTCTAGATGCAAAGGCAAGCAGAAATGGTGAAGTAACACCCAGGATTTGGAGGCAGACTTATTTACATTGATGGCCACTGATCAGAATCTTTCCCAGAATATCAGACTTTTTAATTTTTGTGCATCTAGTGAGTGCAAGGTAAAACCTCAGCATTTTCATGAAGACCAAAGATGTTTAGCATGTATACACACACACACACACACACACACACACATACACACATTATATACACATGATATAATACATATGTGTATACATTACATTTATGTTTATACATTATGGTGTGTGTGTGTGTGTGTGTGTGTGTGTGTGTGTGTGTGTGTATTACAGACAGAACCATGCACACACACACAGAGGGAATTTCTGTTTCCCCATCTGTGAATCGCCTGTTTGTGATTCAGCTCATCCCGCTATTGGCAGACGTGTATTTCTAATTGGCTTCTGGAAAGCATTTACATTTCCTTAATATAGTGCCCTGCTGCTCACACATGTGGTGCACATCTCCTCTATGTTTCTGGTTTATCTTCTTTGTTTTCTTCTTGAAATCTTCTGACAAACACATATTCTTAATTTTAGCATGTTCAAATCTGTCAGCACTCTATGTAACGATTGTGTATGTGTCTGTTTAATCTTAAAATACCCTCCTATTTTCCCAAAGCTGTGGAGAGCATTTCTTATATTTTAGTCTAAAGATGTTAAAAATTGGCCTTGCATAGATAAGTCCTTAATCCATGTGAAATGCAGAATTTGCATGATATGAAGTAGGCAAAGTTTTTTCACATTGAAAGTTACATTTCTAGCCCCAATTATGATGCATGCTTGCCTTGCATCAAGCTTCTATGTAGGTGGGGGCTCCAACTTAGGAATGTGCTGAGCCCCTGGCCTTCTATCCCTATGCCAGTGTGACCCAGGGTCACTGCTGATATTTTATCTAGAAATCTTCATGTCTAGCAGAGAGAGTCTCCTCACCAGCTTTCTGCAGGGGCCTCTTCACTTGTCTGGGCCCTGTGTTTTTTTCAAATAAATTTTAGGATAAGTTTGTCAATTTCTATGAAAAGCTGTGTTACAATACTGATAGGAATAGCATTAAATCAACAAAATTTAAATAATTGACATAGTTGTGATATTAAGTATCATTAACCATGGGCATGGTGTATTCAATTGATGATATGTGTGTGTGTGTGTGTGTGTGTGTGTGTGTGTGTGTATAAAATGGAGGCTGTGCACCTTCCTTAGCTAAATCGTGTCTAAACATCAATATATACATGACTCAAGTAGGTATTTAAAATCGTTCAATAAACCATTACAAAGGATATATATATATTTACTTGAGGGTGTTTTAATTTTATTTTAAATGACATCTCACCATTATACTTTCTGTTTGTAGTTTGTATATATGGGCAACTTGCATAACTTCTTCTAAGTGTAAAAGCAAGTATCTCCAGATTCCTCTAGGGTTTCTAAATAGAGTATGATATCTCCTGAAAAGTGGTCTGATTTTTCATCCCTTCCAGCAGATACACCTACTTTTGTTTTATTATATTGGAGAGAATTTCCTATGAAGTGTTGGAGGGAACTATGCTAGTAGGAGGGTGTGCCCTGTTCCTAATAGAAACGAGGTGCCTTAAGCATTGGAACTCCTTTTTGCAGTTCCCTTTTTCAAGTTGCAGAAGAATCTTCTACTCTTTGTTCACTAAGGAATTTCAAATATAAAGAAAAAATGTTAAATATTACCCCATGTCTTTTCTACATATATTAAATCAAAATTATTTTTTATTTGTTTATAGGGTGAATCATGTTAATATATTTTCTAAGATTAAACCAACCCTGGATTCTTGGAACATGCTCAGTTTAGCTACCATGAATTACTGGCTTACACAGGATTCTATCTGCTCACATTCTGCTGAGTAATTTTGGATCTACGTTTATGAATGAGAACTTTTCTGATTCCTTTCTCTTGTTTATTTATTTTGCAATTTATATGAGTCCTGTAAAATTAGTGGCAAGTAGTCCTACTTTTTCTATCCTTTGGAAGAGGGTGTAAGAATGGAAATATCTGATGTTGAAATATTTCAATAACATCTCAAAAATAAATTTGTGCCCTGTGGTGTTCTTTAATCAATTTTCACTAATTATGGTTCTCAGGTAATCTGTTTCAACTAGGTTTTAAATAGAGACTATTATCATAAACTTCTCATAACATTTTACCTTTAAACGAAAGCTCCATTGTGCCTATAATTATGTCTTGGGGTTTTTATTGGTGGGGACCTTCTCTCTTTCTCAGATCAATTCTTATCCATGTTTGCACCTTCAAGAATCAGCTTTTGTTTGTTTTCATCCCTTTTCATGTCATTGTCTCATACTTTAATAATCACCACTCTTTCCTTTATTATTTTGTTCTCACAGCCTACTTAAAGTCAGTATGGCAATATAACTTCACAGGTTGCATATTTAGCTAATTTTTAATGTTCTTCATAATCACTGTGTTCCAAGTACTAATTTCCACTCAGCATGGCTTTAATACAATTATTTATTTCCAATATCATGGACTTTTAAAATCAACTTTTTACAGTAGACCTCTAAAATTCACAGGGGTTATATTCCTAGAGCATCTGCAAATCGTGAAAAACCACAAGTTTCAGACATGATCAGGAAAGTGTGCCTGTTTTTATAGTTTAAAGCCTAAATATGCTATGCTCCCACATTTATGTAATTTAATAAAATACTGTAGTAATAAAGCCTTAGAAGGTACAAGGTATTTTGGCAGCATCCTAGGGATCTCAGGGGTTTAGAAAGAACAAACCGGGAACGCTCAGGATAGCGACGCAGGGTACAGCAACTGTTACAGTGAGGGAGCGCTGATGAACCTGTCTGAGCTGTGTTACAAGGCAGTGGCCAATCAACAGCAAGGAGAACTGGGTACCTCTTTTGGATTGGCTACTTGCAAACCTCCCACCACACAAACAATTGGGCAATATTTGCAGTTTCTGGTGTAGAGAACAATTATTAGTTAGGTTCTAAGGAAAAATCCAGGAACGGCTGACCATGTTCTTGAACCTTGAAGTCATGGGCTTATGCTGTATTTTCGAAACAATTGTAGATTCCTTGGAAGGGTACTGTGAAGGATATGAAGTCTCTGTACCCAGTTTTCCCCTGTTGCTTAGCTACAGCGCATTTGCCAAAACTGATGAACTACTATCAGTGGTCCTTTATCCATTAAAGCTCATACTTCCTGCATATTCCAATTCCAATTATTTTTTAATTTAGTGTTCATTAATTATACAAAATAATGTGTTTCATTTGGTATATTTATACATGCATAGGACATACTTCAATGAATTCTGCCCTTTTGTTACTTTCATATTTCCCTAATTTTTAGCCTATTTTTCTTTTTGTTGTAGAATACTGCACTACACTTTCTTGGTGACTTATTTATTTAATTAACAGATATTTACTGAGCACTATGCTCAGTTAGGTGGTATAGGATCATTTATAAAACACACAGTCCTGGTTTTGGTGAAGTTTATCTGGGACAAAGATGCAGGTGATAATCAGGAAAAGAAACCGGAAATGTCAGTCACACGATCTTTGAAGATGGCTTTGTGGGGGAATGGGACAGAGAAGGGGTAGAGAAGCTACAGCCCACCATTTGCTGTGTGGTCAATAAAGTTTTGTTGGAAAGCAGCTACTCCTATTGTCCCAGGATATTTTACCCCACTCCACTCACTTGTCATATCTCTTCAAGGTGACCTGGACTGTGACTGTTAGGGTTTTCTTGCTTTTGATGATTTGGGCAGTTTTGAAGAGTATTGGTCAGTTATTTTGTAGGGGAGTTCTTCTTTTGGGTTTGTTGTATGTTTTCCTCATAGCTGGACAGGTGTTGTGATTTTTGAAAGGAGGTCGACTGCTGTTTTCCACACATCACATGGGAGACCTGTGTGAGTGAAGTGAGTCACGAGGACGCTGACTGTGATGCTGTCCTGGAGGAGTATCTCCAGGCGTACTTTGTGGGCTTGCGCACTGCAAGTCCCTGCTCTTCTTGGCTGCCCACGATGTCTCCTTGAAAGGAAGTCAGTCCTCACAGCTCCATTCCAGGTGAGTTCACAGTTCAACTTTGGAATGATGTATGGCGGAATCTACACATACTATTAAATTTCTCTGTAGATAGATTTTTCTTTTCTCTGTTTATTTAGAAAATGATTTATTTTAGTATGACTAGATGGATACTCATTTAATACTTTGGATTATAACCCAATATTATGCTATTTATTGTGGTGCTCAAATTATTTTAGCTTTAACATTTCATGGATTTTTTAAAGTTAAAAAATTAAGTTTAATATTGGTCTTTTTACTATTTATTTTTTTAATTGACATTATGGCTTAATAAGATAAACTGTATGATACAGGTTCTTTAAGATGTATTAAGATATCTTTATGTCCCATTAGATGTTAGGTTTTGTAAATAATGCATGTTGCCCCAAGTAATTCTTATGTTTCAATTATGAGAGCAATCTTGAATGTTTGGCATTAGAGAAGAATTTTATTGTATTTTTTTAAGATCCAGTATGTGTGTGCTTGTACATGAGAGGTATATGATAAAAAAAAGGTGGCAAAAGTTTAAATAAAAATTATTACAGTAAAAGCTACAGTGCCATTAATTCCCCTCGAAATACCTCCCATGCTTTGAACACACCTGTCTCATTGTTCTTTGTAAGTTTTCTTTTACAGTGACTTTTTTTATTGAAACATGTACCCTAACTTTCTGTCCCAGTATGCACATGTGTGTATTGTGTAATACATGCATGCATTCTAAATCACTGGGATATATGTAATCAGAAATAGACACAAACCTTTCTACCACTGCAATGATAAAATTTTCAATTTCTTTCTCTAAATATATCCACCCATTTTTATTTATTGATAACATAGTCTTGCAGTTACATTATTAAGAACTCTCTGGTCAGATTTATGTATTTTTCTTGATTAATGAAAGTTGAAATTTTATATAGTAATTTTTTTATTCTTAATAAGTTTTTTATCAAATTCTTCTCTTTTGACAGTGGTAAAATTATGTATGGTTTTACCTGATTAGTTTTTGCCTGCTATTGTTTTTTTCTGCTAATTTATCCTAGTAATTTCTGTTTCTTTGCTTCAGAACTGTCTGTTGCAGATAGCAGGCACTATATGTGGATGAGAAAGCTTTATTAGTTTGACAATCTTTGTCTTTGAGTGGAAAAACTCAGTTTACATTCACTGTATGAATGACATGTGCATACAGATGTATTTCCATTTTACATTAAATTCCATTTTTCTGCTATTTCTAATGTTTCTTTTTTATCCTTTTCTCACTGAAGTGCTAATCTTCTTTATCCTATTTTTTTGAAGTATACTTTCTGCTATTTTCAGTGGAAATTTAGCATGCCTATACTACTTACCAACACCTATAACTAATTGCTGTTTTTGTCCCATTAGACTAGTGTAAAGAACTCTGAGAATTTTTAATTCATATTAGCCTCCTTTTATGTTATGTATTATTATTGCTTATATTCCATAAATTATTATTCATATGTTTTCATTTTAATGTAGTAGACTAAGTACACATTTTTAAAACTTCAAAGTACAAATTATTCTGTACTTTAATGTTTTCTGTCTGTATTTTTTAATAACTCACTCCCCATAGTGCTAGAAATGGAGACTCAGTCCTAGATTTGAAGTTTCCCAAAGCCCTCCTTCCTGTGTCTGCAGGCTGGGCTTTCACAAGTGCTTTCTGTCAAATGGTGTAATATGCATATGTGCTAATTTTGTCCCCTTAATAAGAGTCCTTGCTGGAATGAACCACCACAGAGAATGCAAGTTTCAAAGGCTGGCTCTGTACCTCAAAGAAATGAACTTGGCCGAAGCCAGATTTTCTTTGGTTTAAGACCCAATTGTTTTCTCTTATTTACCACAAGAGGAATATATCTACCTCCCTTACCTACAAGAGTGGGTTTTTAGTATAGGTAGAACTGCAATGCATATGAGCAGTCAGCCTTGCATGTCAGCTCCACTTCAGAGCTGTGCATGGTGCCAGAAAAGAATAACTGCACATCTACCCTGCAGAGTTGGGGACCTCGGTGCAGCCTTTGGTGGGGGCAGCTGCTGCCTGCAAAAGCATAGAGAGCGCTGAGCACACCTGCCACCCATGCCGAGGTGACCCAAAGAACAGAGCATGGTTGGCCTGGTGGGGAAGTGGCTCCACTGTGAGGCACCGCTGGGGAAACATGGAACTTATTACTGGGTTTTCAGTCACTCATGATTGCATGAAAAGGTCTATGGCTCAGTTGCACAGTGGAGGCTTATTCCTGGCTGAATGTAACCTGCCAACATTCTCCTTCAGAGTCTAAAGTCATCAAAACCCAGACTCTTGGCCAAGTTTTTTCCTGGGGCCTTATGATTCAGAAAGTCTTATTTTAGCATCTTCATTGTAAACGTGACCCTAACCAAAAGTGGCAGAGCCTGGGGAATGCAGAGACAAGGAGAGGGAAAGCCTGCTCCCCCCAGGCAGGTGGCAATTGTCCCTCCTGCATGGCTTACAGGCCTTGATTACAGGAGTCTGCATTGGGATCTGGCCAGGTTCCATCCTTACATATAGGAAACATGTTTGCTGCAGCTGTTTGTTTGTTTGGTTGGTTGAAATTGGGTCTTGCTATGTAGCCCAGGCCAGCTTTGAGCTTATTGTGTAGCTCCAGCTGACCTCTAGTTCAACGTCCCCCTGCCTCAGCCTCCAGAGTGCTGGGATCACAGCAGTGTGCCACAACAACTGGCATGTCTTGGAGGCTTTTTACGAGGAACCACAGTATAGCATGATAAACTGCAGAGATGACTGAAATGGTTTTGACTATTGGGTCCTCATTGTTAGTTTTGCTCTGCTCTGATCTGGCCCCAGATTTGGGTTCCTTTCACATTGTGTTGCAGGTGCACTGGCGGTCAGCAATAACTAGGCAGGAGACTGAGAAGGCAGAGTGTGCCCCTTCCTCTCACAGGTCTGTGGCCTCCCTGCTCCTATGCTGCAAACTAGGCGGGGTTCTGAGGTTGGCCTGGAACCTGGAAGTTGGATTTGAGAAAGGATTTCAGTATTATCACAATTCCCGTCAGGACTATAATAAAATGCCTGAGATCATTACCTTAGAAAAGAACAATACTGCTTTGGCTCATGATTTAGGAGGTTTTGGTCCAAGCCAAGAAGCTCCCTGGCCTGAGTCTCTGAGGAGGAGACACATCATAGCAGAGAATATGGCAACTAAAGGGAAAAAGGGAGAGCTAAGGGCCACGCCACAGTGATCTCACTTCCTCCCACCAGACCCCACCCAGTGACCTCACTTCCTCCCATCAGACCCCACCTCTTAAAGTCCTACCCCCTCAGTAACACCCTGGGGACTAAAACTTGAACTTGTGGTCTTTAGGTAACTTTTATCCAAACCATAGCAAGGTGTCACCAGGACTTCATTTGCTGTTATAGCTCCTCACTGATCTACAATGATTACAAACCTCAGATGTTCTGAGATATAACCAACAGAAAGTAGTCCCCTCTGCTGATCCCAGGAGAGCACATGCACTCACCAGCCCACATGTCCCAAGCTTGGGCTGGGTAACTGTTTTCAGAAGACTTTCTCTCTGCCTCGCCTCAGCAGATTGCCTACTGTCACTGCTCCCCACTGCAGGTGACATCAGTAACCATGCAGTGTCCTGACTTACATGTATCCTGGTTCTGTGGGACATGAGAAGTTCTGCTTCTGGAGTCAGGATTTCCAACATCACAAACTGCAGTACCTTGGGACATGGTGGAGTGAGGACACAGAGGCATCGGTCTATGAGTTCACGTTTTTCTCAGTAAGGCCATCTCCTCTCTGGTCACCAACAGCCTGCCTTTGTTGAGCCAGGCCGCCTACTCTAAGAGTAGCATCCTGGGCCTGGGGACTGCTCCAGGCCCTTCTCTTTCTGCCTGCCAGACCTTTCTCTCTGCAGAGGCCAGCTCAGGCTGACCTTAGATTTACCCCTACAGCAGCATTCTCAGGCACTGTAGCAGCTCTGTCCCTTTGGGCAGTAGATGCTTACCATGCCCCAAAGGTTCATTTTAAAGGCCTGTTAGATGGTGGTGGGACCTTTAGGAGGTGGGGCCTCACGTGAGATCTTTAGGTCATTGTGGAGGTGTGGCCTCAGAGGATTGTGGGACCCTGTCTCTTCCTCTTCTTTTGCTTCCTGGCTAATGTTATCTGCCCTGCCACTCGCTCCTGCTGTCATGTACCTCAGCAGGCCAGAACAACGGTGCCGCCTGGTCATGGGCCTCAACTTCCAAAATCATGAACCAAAGTAAGCCTTCTCCCTTTGTCCCTTCGCAAGTCAAGTGCTTCGGATATTTTATGTAATAGACAGCTCAGTACTACAGAGGGTGTGGAGTCCTAATACATGTAGAATTGAATCTGAATTACAAGAGGGGTGGGCCTCACCGACACACTCTCCCCACCATTGTTTCTCCAGGACTGGGCTCTGACCTGAAACCCAGCAACTCAGGAAAGAGTAAAACTGCCCAGAGCCTGACCTGAGCAGTGCCGCCAGCCTGCCCGCGAGGCGTCACATGAGCACACTGCTGCACTCTGGGGGTGCACTTCTGGGCCCCCTTTGCGGGTACTGTGATCTCCTAACGGAGTCTTTCTGAAATCTCTTCCCCACACTGCTGTCTCTGTGACCAGACATAAGTTCAAAGCAATTCATCCAGGTGGGTTTGCAGACTTTCAGTGCACCTTAGGATCAGGAGTGTATGCAAACACCACTTCTAGCCAGAAGTGGATGCTATGATCTGCTTCAATTTTTGTGGGTATGGTAGGTGCAAAATGACAGAATGTCACTACCTTAATTCGTAGTTCTGTGACCTAAGGAATTTGGACATATTCCCATGGTTTTGGTTCATATGGTTTGAGTTGACTATATGCATTCTTTACTGAATTTTATGGTGATAAAAAAAGCAATGTGAATACTATGATAATTAGTCTTTTGCCTACCATATGTATTACCTGTATAAACATTTTCTGAAAGTAACCATCTGTTGACTTTTTTACACTTTTTCAAGAATCCTTTAATTTACATGTAATTTAATTAAAATTTCTCTTCCACAGATTTTGAGCTTTCTAGTTTTAGCTAGGAAGGGTCTCTTACCTCTGAGTCTTCAGTGTGCAGTCACACTTCTAATAATTTACCCCATTAACATAAAACATCAAAACATTGTGTTTTGACATCAATATTATTTCAGCATGCTTCACCATGTAAAAATAAAATACATGTCTATTAGGCAGGGGAGTCCAGAGTACATTATGGCAGAGAGTATGCAGTTGCTTTCCATATTCCCATGAAATATTTTTGAAAGAATAAAGTAAGTTTTAGGAAACAGTGTCTGAGAATGGATACAATAGCAAAAGCTGTGCATGAACATGTGTAACCGCAGTTTGTGTCCACCTCCGTAGGACCTCAAGGAAACATAGAAAGTTCCACAGAGCCCGGGAAGGGAGCTCTTTCGGGCTGTGGAGGACTGGGAGGAGAGGGTTGTACAAAAGGAAGGAAGACTATTCAAGACAAAGTATGGCAAAAACACCTACCTACCTTAGGAAACAAGCTACATTTTCAACCTCTGCTTTCCTTAAAATTTCACATCACTGTAACATTCTCGTTTCATCCCTCCTCACGCTGTCAGCAAAGGGATGAGCTTGGTCATGCCTTGCACAAGGGACAGTGGGGCAGGGAGAATCCCTCCCGGGGAGCCCCCAGCTCCTTGTGAATTTTAGCTGCCACTTGCACCTGGAAAGCCAGCCTGGTCCCCGGGACCTGCAGGTCCGGTCCAGAAGTTCTTCACTATGATCTAATCTAGGGGTTTTCAGGGGAGTTGCAGTGCAGGAACCCTACACTTGGGTGAAGGTACACACCTGGCTTTTACCTGCTAGATACCACTAGCAGCCGCTCAGTGGTGACAACTCCAGGCATTATCAAATGTCCCTTAAGAGGACAAATTGCCCTGAATTTTGAATCACTAATATAATCTGCATGATTATTACATCCTTTTCCTGAAGTTTGTTTTCTGGGAACTAAAAAGAACCCTCTTCAATAACTCCATTGGAAAGTGACCCCTGAATCACTTTGGTGGCCTCTGCTTTGGTGAAGTGTGTGTCACCTTAGCACTAGTGTGAGGGGAGACAGGGGCTTGTTGCTTTTCCCTCTGAATTATTGAACAAACAAGTTACAATGACTCATTCATCCCTCCTGGCCCAGGGAGCCTCAGCCTTCAGGTGCGTGGGAAGGGTTCATCATGAATCACAGTTACCTGAATTGTTTCGCATTACTGTTACACAGCTAGGGAACAATGGCCTAGGATGTTTTACAAATGAGGGAAGTTCCTCTCTATTCATTTGCTTTATTCCTGAGTAATTACATATACACAGGAACTGCTTTACTATTTGTTGCGCTTTTATCTTAGGATTTGGGACTTTTACCAAAGTGATAATCTGGGATAAAAGAATCCATCAGGAACATAAAACGCCTTAGGCTTTGATAGTTTTGCCTAAAGGTTTGAAGAGTGCTGAAAATGCTGGAACCTGAAGAAAACGGTGCCCAGTTGTCCCCCGTGATCTATCCCAGGTGCATTGCCCCAGTTGCAGATTTCAAGAATTTTCTCGGACAGACATCTCAGATAGCCAGTCAGCACAGAGGACTGTCCACTTGGTGCCCGGTGCCCAGGGATTTTGTGTGAGTGATGAGATGTTAGCAGAGTCTCGGTGGCATCACAGCCTCTTAGTAAGGCTTTGCGGAAGAAAGATGCTGGTAGTTGATGTGATTTCTTTTTTAAAATTTTTAACCTTAAAAATAAAACAAGCGATAATAATAATAATAATAATAATAATAAGTATTGAATGGTTTGGTAAAGCTCAGTGGTTCTGGCCAGCTCATGGTGCAAGTCATATGCTCATAACACTCATTCATCTGTTCAGTAAAAATGCTCTAAGTCCTATGTGCCCGGCACCATGTGGGGACCTAACAATGTGGGAAATGACTTTCTCCCTGCCCCATGGTGCTCAAGGCCAGGGAGACGGTGAGTGTGTACTGCCGTACATGAGGCGACAGCTGGCAGAGCTTAGGTGCAAGTGCTGAGATCTAAGAGATCCTGGAGGTTAACCAGGGAGCGAGGAAGGGAGACAACTTGGAGGAAGACGCATGGCGCGTGCTAAGCCCTGGAGCCGGGTGGCTAGCGTGAAAGTTGGAGGGGGAGCGCAGGCCGCTGGTTCAGACTCATTCTTGCTTGAGCCCATGAACTACAGGAAAGGAACCCACAGGCCTGGGGGCTGAAGCAGCAGGGGCAGTGAGGCCTGTGGAAACTGCTTTGGCTTAGTTCAGGGAAGTGATCTGAGAGGAGCATGGATGCTGAGAGGTGCTAGGAGGGTGTTTCATGGCCCAGGCAGGAGACAAAACTGTTCGAGGGGACAGAGAGGAGGTGGTAGAAAAAGTGAGCCAATTCCAAAAGTACTCACTGGGTGATCTCAGTTGGTACTGATGAGGCTGGGGTGGAGCTCAGTGGAAAAGAACCTGCCTGGCACACACTGGGCCTGTGTTGGATCCCCAGCACTGCAGGAGTACACAGACAGAGTCCTGGAATTCCTGGACCTGCTGGGGGAGGCAAGGCAGAGGAGGGTGGGAGGCCACCGAGGAGGACCTTGCAGAACTGGATCCACCAAGCACAGGTTTCTGAGGTACATGGCACTGGAGCAACAGGAAAGGACAGGAATTTGGGGTCCAACCACATTGCTTGAGGCTTCCTCCCAGGGAGACTGTCTTCACCAGAAAGCAAATTGGATCCAGCAGAGGACATGCTGGCAAAGTGATCGGTGTGCTACTTGGTACAATCTGTAGTCCTGATACTTCAGTAAAAGAAGATCAACCCATCACCCATGCGTCTTCTTGCACCCTTGCCTCTGGGCTTCTGACTCACCCTGTGGGCCAGGCTGCAGGGGAACCAGGGCAGAGGGTGTTGAGTCAGCCACTGGCTTTCTGGTCCTTCCAAATCCCAACATGAAAGAGACACAGAACCCAGCCAGCAAAACAGCACACAATCATGTGAAAAAGTCAAAGTCCTCATCTTTCTCCACAGCCCCCAAGCAACAAAGTGACAGGACACACAGGCAGAAGCCACACACGGGTGGTGGTGGTGTGGCTTGAAGTGCAGAGATCAGAGCCAGAGATATGGCAAGCCCAGAGGCAGGCAGGCTCCAGGACAGTCTAGCCTGTGACACAGGGTGAAAGGGACATGGCCAGGGCCATCCAGGCTGGAACATTCGGTCCCAGCAGGTTCTCAGGGCTGGTCCAGCACCCCTCTCAGCTGACCCATGCATAAAGGATGATGTTTTGGAGAGGAACCAGAAGGTGACCAGGGCACAGGCAGGATGGAGGGGAAGTTCTGGTCCAAATTGGCAGAACCAGCAACCACTGTGCACCCCAAAGTATGAGGGGACCCTTGCATGGAGCAGCCAAGAGCAGCAGGAAAAGAAGGAGCCTCACTGAGCCATGGGCCCCAACGTGGTCCAGCTCAGTGACCCTAATCCTTTAGCAGACAAACTGCAGGGAGACCAGGCGGGATGCAGGGAGAGCCTCAAAGGCATTTCCATTTTCACCAATGTTTTTAAGGATGCTCGACTGGCTATAGAAGCATAAAGAAAACTCAAGGAAGCAAAGAGTTTGTTTATCGGTGCAGGGTGGGGTGTGGTGTGAACGGTTCTGAGGGGAGGGCAAATTGGTTCTGTTGGCAACAGGGCCACCTTCTAACAGCTCCCAACCCTCGGCGCTCCCTTGGGTGACTTTCTACATTTATATTATAAGGCAAAAAAGGTGATGCAATTTATTTCCACTGGTTACAGTTCACTCTAAAAAAATGAAATAAGTGTCTAGAGAGGTATTCTGCCATTCTTGCATGAGTAAAGTACTCCAGGTATGGTTCATAGTTTCTAAATGTCCAGAGAAGCTGTTTCAATGGCAAATCAATAGAGGAAATTCATGCTAAAATGTGACCTGTGTGGCTTATACCTATGTGAGTTAAATGACACCCATGTCTCGGGTTCATCTCCCCCTCATAGGCTGTGTCCTCCCACTGTGGCTGGCTGCTGGGCCCAAATGATGGCTTCCTTGGTGGACAGGGCTCCATGGTTACCTGACCACAAGGGCTGAGGAAGAGTGAGACCTTGCTGCATGCCGGGGTGAGGAGTCTGGGTGAGAAACGTTCCTCAGTCTCCCAGGTCCTATCGGCAGAAATCTGCAGAGCAAGGCACAAGGATGGAGACTGTGGCAGCATCCATGAGCAAGAAGGTGTTTGCTTGGCTACTGCAGTGCGTCCACAGCCATCTGCTTGTAGAAGGAGCTGCAGGAAACCTGCCATCCGTCTTCAAAGAAACCCGGGCACAAAAGCCCCATGATGGGCCCACAGCAGGAAGCAGAACAAAGCCCAGCGTCACAGGGTTCTGAACAACTGGAAGGGTTCTCTCAGAATCATTAGTCTAAAGTGTTTCCAGGACAGACATGATGACAGCACCTGCTCCTGGGCCGACTCACAGTTTATGAGAGATCCCAAAGGCCGTCAGAGGCAGGAGGAAGCCTGTGCTGTAGATACCGCCCTTTTCTGCTGTGCCAGGAAGTACTGACCTCTGAGGACAGTGTAAACACAGGCGGCTGGGACCTGCTGCTGGTGGTGCTTGACCGAGATCCCAGGCTAGGCAGAGTCATCCCTATGAAGGGTCCTACTGGTTTCAGTACTGGCCACTTCCCCAAGCCATCGCGTGACCTCAAATATAGCAATAAAGTACAAAAGAGAGGTATCTTTTTCCAGTGGGAAAATGGAAAATATCACACTAATACCCTTGTGACATTTGTTAGCAGAATCATTATCAAAATATCAGGTCACCCTCAGAGGAGATGTAGTCATGCACGCCAGGAGGCACAGGGTTTTCAAAGAGAAGCACATCTTGTCCACATGTCAAGCACATAGTGTGAGTAGACAGTAATTGGAAATATGCAGGAAAGTCTCAAATTTATCTAAAAATAGACCCTAGGGTTATTAATGGTCTTCCCTGGAGAAGGTAAAAGTGATTGATTCATTAGTTCCCTCAACTACTCAAATAAACACCCCACAAAATTGTTTGCAAAATTGATAGTTGCCATGCATCTCTCAGTGCCTGTGTACTCTGGGTCCCACCAATGCTGAGTGTTAGCACTGTCCCCAAGGAGGCCACTTCAACCCACCCTGAGCCTCTGGGGACCGCGCAGAGACAGATGGGAAATTCCTCTCCAATAGGCATTGTGGGATGCAAGTTCAGTCCACATCCTAGTCTGGGCCCATCCTGTTGGGATGATGGAGACCACTGGAGTGGTCACGCTTCCCATGAGCATTGAGCCACAGCGCTGGAAGCCCCACATCCTTCCCCTGTGTCTGTCCATTGTCTGATTGGGATCTTCTCTGCATGCTTAGCTCAGCCCTTTCTATCCAGGCCAGTCATCGAAGCACTAGAGCTCCCCGCTTCATTGAGTCCAGGTGACTCCGATCTCCAGTGAACTTTAAATTCTTGCACACTCTTCCTCGCTTTGGGCTAGGTCAGGAGAGTACTTGCTGCCCAGGTAGAACCACATTCTGTGGCTGCTGTCAGCTGGGCCACGTCTCCCCGAGAGACTGCAGCTTGGCCGGGTTTAGTACTAAGTCTTAAGTCTTCACAGCTCTGAGTGCAGGAGGCACTTCACTGAGGTCTCTACAGCAGAAAGAGCCTGCAGGTTAGGCAGTGCTGGTCCCTACCTACCAAATCTGGAAAGGCAACCCTGCTCTGGCTCTAGGGCAATATGTGGGGAAATTTACTCCTAGGACCCAACAGTGCATGCTAATCTATAGCTCCTGGCCTGTGTTTCCCAATTTCCAACTGCATCTGGTGACATAGTCAGCTCTACTGACCCATGTGCCTTGGAGATTTAATGGTGCCAAGATGACTATTCCTACATATCATTGCAAAAGCACAAATGTTAATGAGGACTGAGTCCCTCTGAAGACTGCTTCAGAGGTGTTTCCTGACCCTTGGTGCATTATGAATATCTCTGTTTCTGAAACTCACACAGCCACGAGGGTTCGGGGAAGAAATTGTGGACCTATGCTGCTGAGCAGGGCAGCAAAGCTGAGAGACATAAGACAGACAGAGATTTCACCTTCCTCCGACCACCCACGTCCGATTCCTGGGGTCAGAGTTAGTAACTGCGGAGCCCATAGTCAAGTGGGGAGATTGCTGGCAGAAAACAGTATTGGCACAATGTATTTATCACATCAGAGAGGAAATCTTTGTGCACAAACTGTTCTTGTACAAATGGTGCTTCAGATTGCTATCCCCTTGCTGACTTGAGAACTCTGTACCGACAGAGGTCCCAGCCCAAGGCCCATTTGAGGTGCTGTCTTTCCCCTGGGTGTCAGGTGGTTCCCACGAGCTGCAAATGAGACTGGCCTAGCAGAGAAGTGGCAGCTTGGACTCTGTTGAACCACATTTGCTAACATCTCCTTTTCTAAAGCAAATGCATGGCCAAGGCCACATCAGAATGGGAGGGCACCCCAAGACACCTTGCAGGGGTGTCGCTGCAAGGAGGGAAGAACCTGCAGCATCTGTGTGACCTCTCACAGGTTCCCTCCCCATGGGAGGAGATACCCAGAGAGAGGAGAAGTGCTCCCTGTTGACATCCATGGTCACACCACCAGGGGATGCAGTCTGACTCCAGAGTTGCCCCCCAGCTTCTCTCTAACTTGCCCAGTCTCCTTTGCATCCTGACTGATGCACGACTGACTGATGGCCTCAGCCAGCAGTGTAAGTGCATGAGTAAATTGAAACTGACCCGATGTTTGTCCTGGCCTCGCAGGAGTGTGGGTTATAAGCTCAGGGAAGTGTGGTGGGTTCCAGAAGTGCCCGAAGCTCTGATTGCCCTGAGTGGGAATTCCTTGCTTCACCTCCTCCCCTCGTCCAGGTAGCTGGATGAAAATACCATACCACAGAGGCACAAGGATAGGGCCAAAGAGCTGAATAGACTCTCTGTTGTCACCAGGCAACCCCCAGGAAAGGCACTGTGGCACACTTTTCACGTACCTCTTATCTCAGGAGCTTAAAGTGGGATATTTATAGGAATTTACAAGCACCTTAATAGAAATAAATTTCACTGCATCCAAATGAAACATACCTTACATTTTCAAAAACTCCTCTGGGACTTTTACTTGTTTTTTTCTCCTCTATCTTGTGACTCTGCTTTACTTCAGACTCAGGGTGGCAGTCTGTGCAGAGTTCTTCAAGTGCCCAATTGTCCCCCTTTAGGATTTGTTCTTACTCCTGAAAGTCAGTTATAATTTTCTACCTCCAAATGTGAACTTTTGGAAGCAAGGGTTCCAGTGTTTATGATCCTATTGATGGGGTGTGGGAAGGAGTTTCTGGGAAGGCGCGGGTAACAGGCTGGGAAGTGACAGGGGGTTTATGTGACTCAATTGTCTCGGCTGGAATGTGAGCTCAGACAGTAAAGCCCAGGCTTTAAATCACACAAAAGCTCATTAGAAGTGCCCTAAGCATCCTGCGCGGTGTCTGTATTTTATGGAGGTGGGGGGTACATGAAGAGGGATTTGCAGGAAGTATACAGGGCAGGTAGGAGAGCCGCAGATGCCACCGAAAGGAGAAATATTAATGACAGATGTGCCTGCTCGTCTGAGGGCCCTGAGTCCAGACAATGTCTTCATCATCCTCTGACACCAGCTCTCCCTCCAGGCGTGTGACAGGGGCCGTGATGGCTTTTGCAAGTGTGCTCAGCAGAGGCGTGCTGTGAAATCGCAAACATCTCAGCCACGCAGGCCCTTCCCAGCAGCCTTGTAAATACCTGCCCCTAATCCAGCCACCCGGCAGGACGGGACTTACAGAAACAGAAACCCTAGACTATGGTCTTGGTTTCTAAGATGCTCAGAGACCGGACTTGAACCCCACTGTGGCTGGGCCATCTGGGCTTTGGCCTTTTAGATCTCTTCTGCCAATCAGCCTGCTAGTCAGCAGCTATAGCAAACAGGGAGTGTCTGTGTGCACAGCTATTTGCATAGCGCTAGCTCATTGAACCTGTCCCAGTGAGCTTTACTAACTTCTTGGTCTAGAGGGAATTTGGATGATCCAAGGAGATCCTTTCCCAGTTCAAAGGGCCGAGATTGATGTTGGAGATTTCTGAGACAAGCCAGAGGAAGGCAGTGGATAAACCAGACCGTGAACCTGGGAGAATAAAAGTAAAGAACAAAACTAAATCTCCCGTGTTCAGGCACAGTTAATCTTAATCATCAGCCTGAGTCTACCATGAGACTCCCAGAGAGACGCTGGGATCACAGGGCGCTGTCTGCGCCGGTGGCTGGATTGCCAGTGTCCTTAGCCGGATGCGCTGTTAGGGGCTAGGGTCTGCTTGGAGGGCATCCCTGAGAGTGCCATGGGTGGGGACGTCTCTCACAGGTGCTGTGCCGAGCTCTGCTTCCAGGCTGCCCCAAAGTACCCCACTTTCTTCTGTCATTCCCTTGTGTCATGGTATTCCTTCTTCGAAGCAAACCAGCCATGGGCAGAGATACGTGGAACTGTGAGCCAAGTAAATCACTTCATCTAAGCTGGGGCATTGGGCCTTTGGGTCCAGGAGAGGGGAAGTTGGCTAATACAGAGCATATGCACCTCAGTCACCCCGGGTGACTCACCAAGTGTCTGCTCCCGCATTTTCTCTAGAGGCTTTCTGCTTCTGACCTTGGCTTTCACCTTAAAAATACATTAGAAAGAGTACAAATTAAACATGGGAGGACAGAGGAAAGGAAATAATTACAATTATAGCAGAAATCAATGAAAGTCACTTGCCATGTTCTCCAAAGAGCAGAATCAAAATTAGCTCAGTGCTATGGGATGGTGCTTAGAATCCTATTCATCAGTACAATGATTCTCACCTCCATGTCTACAGGAAATATGGCCACTTGATTAAGAAAAGAAAGGACAATGTGCAGAGCAGACAGGACCAAGCCCAGCTGCTGGCTCTCTGCCTGAACAGAGATATATTTATCCTATTTGATGGAGGCTTTGGAAGGAATCAAGTTTGGAAAGAGAATGCATCCTTTGGAATTGCTCTTTGAGTGTCAGCAATTATGGAGACCAACAGCAAAATCCATCCCTATTCTTTACTTTCTTTGGCCCCACTGTAGTGATAAAATAAGAACCACAGATCCCATGTTTATTCTCAAATATGTCCTGGCTGATGTCAATTCTCCAATATTGATCAAACTCTACAATTCTTCCTTCCTTATCCTGCCCACTCTTAGATTTAGAACCTCAGAAATGAAAGACAGAAAAGGCATCACTCATAAGTGACAACTCTCTGCACAAAATCACCAAGAACACCTTTAGCGATAAACATGAGAATGACTCTCAGCTCTGCTGGACGCCCTGGGTGGGACCTCCTCTCCCACCCAGGCCAAAGCAAACTCCCTCTCATCCTGCCCACTGCCCCACTGCAGTTCTGGGCAGGGACATAGGCGGAGAGCTCTGACTAGTGTGAGAGAAGCATGACCACTAATTCTGCTTTATTGAAGAAGAGACCAAATCCTAGAAAAGCATACTGAGCAGTATAAATGTAAGAAGAACTCAGACTCCTGGCTTCATGCTGCTCCGCCGTAGTGTAGGTTTTGAGCACAGAATTCTCTACCCTGAGAATCATTCTTTCATGAAGTCTTCATGTCACTTGTCCCATCACTCAGTCAACAGATGCTTAATGAAACCTGCAATGCTTCTGTTGCCGTAACACATTTCATCAAATTCTGTGTAATTTTTGATGATCCGCCCTGCTCTCTCTTTTCACGGTGGCCCCATACTTTTGCATTTCCACCACATGGCACAAGCTCCCAGTTCTCCTTATCCTTTGTAATGCTTGCCACTTCCCATTTGCAACACTTTGTTTTCTTTCAGCTTCTTGTTATAACAGCTCCTCAGAGGGCGTGAAGGGTGTGACACTATCTCTTTGGTTTGCATCTCCTCAGTGATCAGTGACCTGAGCAACAATTCACACAATCATTGGCCCCGGTCTATCTTCTTGACGAAATGTTGTTTGAGTCATTTGCCCATTGAAATTCAGTTTTGTTATTGATTATGTAGTTCTTTGTATACTGTGAACTTTTGTCAGATACACGGTCTGCAGGTCTTTGTTCTCATTTTATGGACTGCATCTTCACTTGCTCTTTCCTGGAATGCACAAACATTTCTAATTCTGATGAAGTCCAGTGTATCCGGTTTTCTCTTGTTGCCTGTGATTTTGTAGAGTGCAGTAGGACTGTATAGTGGATTTATGCTGGGAAGGTCGGTAAAGGAGGAAGAAAATCTTCAGTCAAAACACCCAGCAAACTCAAGTGTTACATTAGTCACCCCTGCTTTGAGAGGTGCTAAGGGTGAGGGGGTACAGAGGTCCTGGGTTCTGGTCCCAGCCTGGAAAATAAGTGAGTAAATAAAGACAGACAAATAAATAAAATCTGCTTTTTCCATCCACCATGGACACTGTCCACTGGCTGCCTTCTAAGGCATCCTCGGGTTCTCATTCTCTCTCTCTCTCTCTCTCTTCCCCTCCCTCTCTCTCCCTCCCTCCCTCCCTCCCTCCCTCTCTCTCTCTCTCTCTCTCTCTCTCTCTCTCTCTCTCTCATTCTCTTTCACTCTCACGCTCTCTCCCTCTCTACTGATTACCCTTCCTGTCCCCTGTGTCCTATCACAGCCATTTTCCTCAGAACCCTGGGCTCCCACCCCATCTTTGAAATCCCAGGGGCTCAGACTCTGTTGTTTGCAAATGAAGCCTGTTCCATGCTCAGAGGCCCAGTCCTGCCAGCTACCAAGACAGTTTCCACAGCCGGGCAGAAGGGAAAAGGGGAGGAGGCAGGGGTAGAAAGAGCCCTGGTTCTGGAGACCAGCCAGATGGAGAAGTACGGAGGCCTCGGGACTGCGGGGCGGGCCTCGGTTCGGAGAACGCGTCCGCTACCTGCCCTGCAGAGACCTCTCCAGACTTGCTCTTGGGAACTGCAGCTTGACTGAAGCTGTGTGGAGCAAGAGCTCAGCTAACCCTGGGGTGGGAGGGCGTGGTGGAGCTCTTCCCTTCACCAATCGCTGGACATCAGGAGAGCTGGGTGTGCTGACCTGAGAGGAACCATGTGACTGGACCTCAGTGGTTCCCGACCCCAGGCCGCCTCATTCTCCCCACATGGTGCTCATGCTGGTAGGGGTCCCCAGGAGCTGATCTGTGCCCGCTAGGCCTCTCCAGGGACAGAAGGTGAGAGCTGCCCGTCCTCTTTGGGTTTGGGCCCAGGGTGCTCAGAACATCACTTCTGCCTCCTAGAAGTCACAGGAGGGGGCAGACAGACTCCACCTCCCGCAGGACAGGGACTTCTGCCTAAGAGCGAAGTCACTCGGAAAAGGGCCCACCTGGACACTCGGGTTAGAAAGGAGCGCCGGAAGACAACCGTTTCTTTCCAAGTTGCATCCAGGCTTCCAAACCCTTACACTTTTCACTCTTTAGCAGGTGCCAGGAATGTGATTTTCTCCCGGTCTTGAGTCCAGAATGCTCCTGAACATCACCTGTGCCAATCGCTCTTACTGTTGCCGAGGCGATGAGGAAGTCACCATCCCAGCCTGGGTCTGAGCATCTGAGGAGAGGTGCGGGACACCCACTTGTTCCTTAACATCCGAGGTGGGCATTTGTCATGTTGTGCATTCTCTCCTGGAGTGCCTTCCTTTGGGGTTAGACAGAACAGTGATTTCCACCACGAGAAGCCGAAGCTGGGGGCATTTTGTTCTCTGAATGTCTATCCTTTTCCTGTAGGTCTGTGACAGCTGGCAGCCAGGATGACTGACAGGCATTTTCCCCAGCTCAGTGGGCCTTACTGGGCGGGACGAAGGTGCTGGGCTGCAGTTGGGTGCTGAGGAGTTGCGGTAGTCTGTAAAGCTGGGCTGAGAAAGGAAGCTGGGCAGGATCAATGCATCCTCTGTGCAGACGTCAAGCACCTGGTGACGCCAGCCCATGGGGCTGTTTTTAGTGAGTTTATTCCAGTCTTAGGGTTTGACATGCATTTGGCACGGTGCTGCGGCAGAATGCAATGCGGGCATAATCTGATCTTCCTGCAATTGTCTATTTAACTTGGCAATCCAGGCTAATTTTTTCCTGTGAAGCAAGCCCAGAACGTCACTGGGACAGTGGTTGGGTTAATTAATGAGGCATAATAATGTGCATAATAAAAGCTTATGATCTGGGTTCTCTTCCCGCTATGCCCCTCTCTCCTTCCCGAAGCGGACAGTATGCCTCACCGGAATCTGTGAGTCACCTTTCTTTAAAAGACTCTTTTCTTGTAAACAGCAGTGAGGGGAAAATAATAACTTGAGAACCATCTGTTCGATTGAGTCCTTGATTTGTTTTTTTTTCACATTTCCCCCCATTGCATGTTAAAGGAAGTAAATAGGAAAAAACCTTCTAATTATATTGCTGTTTACTGATTACAGGATAACTAATTGTATTTATTTTGAATACCATTGTGACCCACACCCAAAACCTTGGTCATCCTTTTTCCCCGCTTCTCCCAGCCCTTCTGTGGCTGGAGCATGTAGCTAATTACATGTGGGTTTACTGTCAAGCTCTTTGGAATCTGAGGCTCTGGAGGCAGCGGGAGGGAGCTTGCTGAGCACCTGAAGTCCAGATCCACCAGAAAAAGTATTTTCCTAGGAGTGAGTGGAGAGGTGACAAGGCCAGCAGACACAGGGCACAAAGTGCAGTTAAGTCTGGTAGTTACACCTGGGGAGGCTGGGTTTGGAGAAACCGTTAAACTTTCTTTGGTCATCTGAGAAGTTAGATTCACCAACTTTCATTCTGTAAGTGGCCATTAAGTACTAAGTGTGAGCAGCATGCCCCGAGCTAGCCCAGAGCTTGGTCAGAACACCAGCTTGGCCCACCTGATGCTCCCTGAGGTCCTAGGGAGAACATGTGGGGGGAACTGTCTCTGCAGGGCATGACACCCAAGCCAAGAGGTTGTTGGCGCCCTTGTGCTCTATGGCATGGTGAGTCATGCTCCAACCTCAGGGCCAGCCGCTGACTGATCTTATCGCCCTCCCTCCGGCACACTGCACCGCATTGTTCAGTGCCCAGTGCCTCTGCAGAGGAAAAGAAACATATGGCCTTGGCCTCAGGATCCCTGGCCATACCCCTCTGCCAAATAGCTGTCACTTAGCTCCTGACTTCAGTTGAAAACTCCAGTTGAGTTGAAAACTCCTTGAATTCGTGACTCCAAAATTTTTTACAAAGTGAGTGCCCTTCTTGACCAAAGTCAAAACTTTCCTAAAACAGTTTTGTTCAAAAGACAGCATGAGCTGGGCATTTCCCCCCATGATGTCATGCACTCATGCTGAGCTCTCATCTCTGTCAAGAGTCAAGAAGTCAGAACTCACCGAGGACCCAGGGTCTGGACGGGAAGGGTGCACTCCTGTGAGTCAAGGGCGATGAGGTCAGAGTCCCGCTTCTCAGTTACGGCCAACCTCTGGAAACAGGGCACATCAGGAAATAACTGTGCTCACCAAAGAGCCAGCTTGGCCTACTCTTGACGCTCACAGGTGAGTCACTGTCACATGCACAGGCAGGGCCCCTGGGGCTCCGCTCTCCCTCAGTGATCCCTGTCTGACCTTCAGGGCACTATGACAAAGGCTTCCACTGCTGCCCAACAGCCTCACAGAAACACTTCCTTCACTGCATATTTTAAAATAAAAGCAAATAGGAAATACATTTTATTGTGAGAATTACCTAAACATAAAAGGAAAAGTGGATATCACTGCAAACATCAACAGTGTATTGTGAAATTAGGGCTCAGTGTCACCATTCTGATTCAGAGGACAGAGGCTCAAATCCATGCATACACATAACTTGTATCTGCAGGGTAATCTGTGTAAGCATTTAAAGAACCCAAGACTGAGATAAACATGGCTTCAAGTTTCAAGATGCCACCAGTGTAATGTGTGACAGAAGGCCAAAGAGAAGAGGGAATTAGAATTGTGGGGTTTTTGAGGAAATCACAGCTTTACATCAGGAAGGATGCAGAGCTATATCACTTTCCAATTATTCAGACTGTTTTTGAGGTGACACCTGAGACATGCTTCAATCTGTCTGCTACTCCTTTCCTGGGATTGGTCTCAAAATTAGGTGACTTCATCCTGATGGATGAAAGAGCTTATAATCTAGGAGTTCAGAGAAGCATGAAAGCAAATGCTTCAAATCACAAGGCAGAGTGCGAGCTACACTTGGTTCACAGGGCCAGCTGTGAGCAGCCAGGAAGGCCGTTCAGGAGGTGGTATTTGACGTGGTCTGAGAGCCTTGTCAGGTTGTTCCTTCTCTGCTCTTTAACTCTGCTCTTCTGGGATCAGTTCCTATACCGAAGTCAGAACCTCAGGCACCAGCTCAGTCTCGGAAACAGAACTGTCCCCTGTGTCTGTGACCTCACTGGGCATTTTACACAGTCCGCTGCTGGCGCACACAGCCTGTTGCCACCACAACCCAGATGCCACTGTACTCTGCACCAGAGCCACAGTGCCCCCTTCATCACCTGTGCCCTTTGTCTCCCTGGTTTCTGACACCAGCCTTGAGTCAGGTCTGAGCTTATGACCCTGGGGCCCAGCCCTTCCGTCATCCCTCACAGAGCTGCACTTGTTTTAGGGACAGCCTCTGCCCAGACATCCTCTCACAGGAGCACCTCCCTAGTGGATCTGGGTAGATGTGCAACCACAACCATGTCCTCACAGCCAGGGAGGAGGACTGGTCCTTGTCAGGTGTGACTCTGTTCTACTTATGAACCAGACAGATGAGGCCGCATTTCTATGAGGACCACAAGTGACTAAAGGAAAGCACACTTGCAAACGAACCCTAACCCTAACCCTAAGCCTCCAACCCTCCAATCCTCTAACCCTCCAACTATCTAACCATCTAACCCTTACCCTACCTTAACCCTAAGATCGTGTCAGCATCTCATGACCAACACACGGGTAACTGCTGTGAGTAAATCACAGTCAGTGACCACCACTCCAGGTGTGGAACCATTTCCCTGAGGCCTGGAAGCCCAGGCAGGCCATGGGGACCAGCTTACTCCTCACCACCCTACGAAACAGGGCCATGGTTATCCCCACTTCACAGCTGAGGGACAACATCTCAGAGATGTTAAGAAACTTTCCCCAGACCCAGTAGATTCTTGGTATCCTGGCCGGGATCTTATGCAGGAAGCTGACACTGCAGCCAGGGGATAGAATGTCGGCAAGGAGGGTTCATGCGCATGGAGATCACTGCAGAGACAACTGGCACAGCCACTGTGTCTTTGGCTCTTCCATGGCCAAATAGCATTTTCCTTGGCAACTTTGAGGGAACCTCAAAAGCCTGCACACAGACCTCAATGTCCTGAAATTGTACTCAGGGTGGGATGAGCTCTAAACAGGCCAATTCTCAGACTCTCAGTAGCTCCCTGGCCTCAGAGCAAACAACCTCCAAGTCCATGTGAGGGGCTGGAGTAAGGGAGCCCCAGGAGCTGAGTGAGGGCCTCCCTCCCACACCCCTCCCCCCTGTAGGGCTCCTGGATATGGTCACCTGGCCATGGTCTGGAAACCCAAGCAGGCCATGCTTTACCTTTCACAGTCACCTGCTGTTCCCTATCGCACCATAGGAGTCAGTGTCCCCTCTGGGTTTTTTCTTATTTAGAAAGGTATACATGTTCATTATAGCAGCTTTGGAATTTGCAAAATAGTACAAAGAAAAAAGTCACTCTGCCCATCACCTAGAAAAGTCTCTGTTTCTCCTGCTGTGTATCCCTGTCCTTCATGTTTTTCTAAACAAATTTTATCATGTGTTGAACTCACAGTGCACATTTTGCTTAATGATACTTTATGGAAGTCACATTTATCCCTCCATCTTCCAGCACCTGTAGATCTCTGTGAGCTTCTAGCATCTGTGTGTGTCACAATGTGTAGATAATTCCCTGCCTGTTGGAACTTAAATTGTTTCCAATCTTACACTACATAAACATGGACAAAGTTGACATCTCAGTGTGTTGGCAAGATATAGTTTGCTGCATGCTACATTCAGATTATTCCCTTAGGATAAATTCCCGCACTTAGAACTATGGGGTCTAAATATAGGAACACAATAAGCCTATGGAGGCGCATTGTTAAAATGCGTTATGGGGAGCTGACATATGTCCCACCAGGCCATGTAACACTGCAGGGAACACTGTGTCCTTAGCCACTTTGAACATAAACATAGGGAATGGCAGTGCTCTGGAGAAAGTTACCCAGGCTGCAGTCTCCTAGGGCCTGGGCTTGATGAGTGTATCTACTGGGCTTGGTTCACCTGGAGAAGGAGACAGACCAAAGCACAAGAGAGAGACCTGCAGAGTTTGAGGGATCAGTCTACATAAGACGTTTCCCCAGATGGCCAGTACAGACCCTAGTGACTTGTACAGATATATCTACGCCCTGAAAGGGGTGAGGTAGGAAGCAAAAGCGTGTAACCAATAGCGAATGCAACCAATAAAAAATATGTCCCAGATTTATTTGGCTCTTTCTCCAGCAAATACTTCACTGTTCTACCTCAGTTTGGCTTGGCCCACCCCACCAAGTTGTCTTCAGTTACGCTGCACCCACAAACCCTTCTCTAAATGCGCGTCTCCTTTGAGTCCAGACTGAAGAGAATGGTGATTAAGCAGGAGGATGAGAAAGGCCTAGCAACAGAGGCCTTTAGTCTCTTGGAAGATTTTCTTCCGTGTGTCAGTGTCCCTCGGATACAGGCAAGATTCAGACAAGGCAAGAGTACAGAGCTATCTTCAGTAAAGCAAACATCTTTATTTATTTTGCCCTTGGCAGCAAGACAAGTTTATTTAATGACTACATAATTTATTATCAACTTTGAGATTAACGATACCTAAAAAAATTCTTTTGTTTACTCTTTGAATTAGCCAAAGGCAAATTAGGGATTTTGCCAAACAAGGCAATGGGAAAAAAATCATCTACTGGGAAATAGTAAGGTTTGGATGAGTCAAATTAAAACCATTCACTGTCCTCATAAATGCTTTAGAAAATGACGTAAAATAGTTACCACTGCTTCGAGCCTTGACAAGTGCTCAGAAAAATTCACACGACGAAATGCCGGCAGCCTTGTGAGTCACCAGGGACACAGGGAGGGCTGGAGAGAAAGGGGAACAGGCATCCCTGGGGAGGCTGGGAGTCAGCACCAGGGAGAAGGAGGGTGCAGGCTTTTTTGACAAACTGCTGCCTCTGCCTCCAGAAGCAGCCAAATTCACGAAAGAAACCAGCTCCTACCTTGGACTGGCAGGGAGGTGAACACTCGGACAGTGGCAGCCATGGGAAGACAGCTCTGTCCCAAGTCCAGGGCTAGCAAAGCTTTGGAAACTGGGACCCAGTTGTCGCCAGGTTGGCCAACCCTTTGGGTTGAACTGGACAGATTAATAAATTGTACATTGCCACCCAAGGGAAATAGGCAAGTAAGTCACATACGTTTTTAAAGATCAGTTTTAAGAATCCCTGTTTTACAGGCAAACAGTACAACATTCTTAGAACTTTGATGGGAGGGGTTAAAAATGAGTATTTAAATATTGCGTGGAAAAACTGCTATCCCACCAGCACCGTACTCTGCCCGCTGCATGAGGGCAGATGCAGGAATTCCCGGTGGGGGAGCAGTGCTTGGCCTCGAGTGGAGGTCTTAGCGTGCTCTGTACTGCTCCAGGGCTTCAATCAAGTGATCAGATGCAGATTTCCCCGAGAAGGGTGCTGAGTTTTGCTTCCTAAGCACCATGGAGGGGCTTTGTCCAGAAAACTTGCTGCACAGCTGGAGAGCTAGAACTGCGTGCAGCACCTCTGGAGTGAGTCCTGGCCTGCGACGGTGCTGAACAGAACTGAGGAGAGGAACTGAGCTTAGTGAAGGACACAAGGACCTGTCAGTGTCTGCAGCGAGGTGGAGAGAACAGAGAGCTCGGAACGAGCCCACGGAGCTGTGGGATCAGGATCTGTGAGAGAGAAGCAAGGCCTGGCAGCCCCGGCCATGCGAGACGGTGGCTTTTCTAGTCTTTATCATCTTAGTGGCAGTGCATCCCCACCTGAAGCACCGTAAGGAAAGACGGCAGAATCTGCCTAGTGCAGGTCCCTGGGTCAGTGTGGAGAGCTATGTGCGATGCTAGCATTTCTGGATCTCTAGGCCCTTCTTTGGATCTACCTGGAATCCTATCCAAAGGAGTAAGGCTTTGAAAATGAATTGCCAATTCTTTACACAGGCTCTCATAGGCTTGTTGTAATACAAGGCATTTATGAGTACAAAAATTTCACTCTCTCATTTGACTCATTAGGAGCCATGTTACTATCCTTTTATAGCTCCTCTAACTGGGCCCTAAGCCAGAATATTGGTATTACATCCAAAACCTTTGTGACACAGACATCCCACTAAGTTTTACCACTCTCTCCCACCTCTGACACCAGCGATTCCAGAACATTGTGGTTATTTTTTTGGACTGTGAATTATGTCTTTCTTTTAATCTTTAATTTTACACTTCATGAAAACTACTAATATTGCCTTTTTTATTTTTAATTTATCTTTATTTTTTAAAAGTAGAAAAAACAAAGAAAACCAAAAAAAAAAAAAAAAA
>PVLD010007041.1:0-94815 GCA_004027595.1 Dinomys branickii
GTCCAAGCACCTGGCCTTTTGTTTGGGCTGGTGGGTTTGTACTGACTTCAGGGCACAAAATAAATGTCGCAGAGGCTCCCTCGTGTGGAGGAAACTAGCCACTACCGCACTTCTCCCTTGGGGCTCACCTGTCTTGGGCTGCACGCATGCGCTGTGTCAGTCTTCCTGGATCCTATTTCAATATTATTGCAGACACACAGACAGCAACAGATCCCTAGCTGCTTGTGTGGTGCATGCCTGTACTTTTGGTGCTCTGAGGAAGGAGGACCACACTTTTCCACCTCACCTGAGCAGCTTAGCAGCTCAGGGAGACCTTGTTTCACAGCACAGGGTAAGTGTCGCTAAAGAGACAGCTCAGTACAAAGGCCATTGCTTGGATCCCTGCACTGAGAGAAAAAAAGAAAAGAAAAGAAGACGAGACTATCATCGATCTTCTCATCTTTCCTGACATCCTCTATCCTTTAACAAATGGGCGCCTGCTAAGTGCGAACACTAAGCATCTCTCAGAGATGGGCTGGGCTCAGTGCTGAGGCATCTGCCCTGGGCCAGTTTGAAGTGCACAGAAATGACATCTAGTGAACACCAGTCATTTTAGAAATCGACTCTCCTTTGTCCCACACTGCTCATCTATCTTCAGCACAAGGTTCAACACTCCTCATGGCAAGCACGCATTGTCAGATGGCCCCTAGCCTTATACTAGGCGGGATGAACGGATGCCCGCACTCCTGGCTCAGTTTCCCCCCTCAAATGAAGCCTGGAAGCTTCCTTCCCTGATGTGTACATCCCACCCTAGGTATTTTGCTTGGTTGTGTGTGGGGCTGAGTTGTTCACCAGTCCCCAGGGTTTGTCCCTATGAACAGTGAAACACTTTGTACATACAGCTGGACCACTAGGTCACAATATGGAGCACGTCTAAGGCATTGTCCAGTGTTTTCTGGCCAGCTTAACAGCAATGCTGGATGATAGCTTGGCGGAGCCTGCCTTCCATAAAGCATGGCATAGGGGCAACAGTGCATAGTTCTGTTCCAAAACACAATTTCCTTTCCATTTTCCCACAATGAGAATTCTTTTCTGCATATAACTGAGATAAAACCTTTGGCTTAACACCCATTATTCAAACACTCAACCATCCTATTATAGGACAAAATCCATGATTGCCAAGAGGAACCCCGTGAGAGAGCCCTTCAGCCGGCATATGTACCTCCTGCAGGAGATGCGGGCTCATCTGGCCCGGAGGCAACAAAGGTGTTTCTTTCTGCACCTGTTATCCTCCTTACACATGACGTGAGTGCGAATTTGGACGTGTTAGTTGGCTTTAGTCCGTGTTGTGCAATTGTACGTTGCATTCTTAAATCATCGCATAAGTGTTTAAATGTATAAAACAAGCAGATAAAATTTGTCTATTTATAATTTTAAAGCGAAATAGCACAACAGTAGCAAAATGTATACACAAGGTAATTCACTCTCATCAGACAGGCCAGGAAATTTTCTCATAGAAAAGGTATCAATTCAGATATGAAAAATACAAAGATATGTATTAGCCAGAATAACACCAGTATAAAATCAGTAGATATTTATGGAATTAAACAATTGAGTGAGTGGTGTGGCCCTGCCTTTTGAAAGAAAATCAAGAATAAAGCACCTTGGTATTGTTTCTAAGCACCTTGCTTTCCTGACATCTTTTGTCTCAGCAGTTTAGATGTTTCTTGACAAACTGTACTCAGAATTAGTGGGCAATCTCATTTGAGCAGCTCTTAAAGAATACAGAGTTCTCCAGACTTTGAGAGACCTATGACTCTTGGCACCATCACAGGAAGCAGCGACTGTCTCCTTTGTTCCAGCCGTGACCCACTGGTAGTGAGTGTTTCTGCGAAGTCTGCAGCGTTACAGCATCCCTGCGGAGTGGTGGAGCAAGCACGAGTAAGGCATAAGGGCCCCAACATGCACATACACATGTGCACACACATTCACAGAGGTTTGTGTATCCAAGAACACATACACAGCTCAGCAGCACAGCACCTGCCTGGCAAGTGCAAGTTCTGAGTTCGATTCCTGGCACCAAAAAAAGGGCACATATAGACATAAATACATGATCATTCACATTCTCATTTTAAAATATACAGGAACACAATTCACGTTTCTGTACATGCATTGTCACAAAATTATACACCACACAGCCACACAGTCACAGTCCTCATACGTGTCAAATTCATACACACACAAGTGTGCAGAGTACCACAAACACACAAGTACAAACAACCTCACATGGACAAACACACAAAAATGTACTTACATAGAAGCACACACACAAGAACCCACACAAATTGTACATGCTCAAACACACACAAGTGCATACTAACAGAAATTCTCAAATGCATTTATACACAAGCACAGAGACCCACAAACACACCAACACACAAAAATACACACAGCCTCTCACATACTCAAATATAAACATGCATACTCACACACAAACTAAACACAAACAAAAACACTTTCACATACACAAAACAGACATTCCAGCACACAATACATTAAACACACATATACATGCTTATAGTCACACAGACACATTATCTCACGTACACTCACACACTCAGAGTCACACCCTTCACATCGTATAGTTCTACCTAATTTTCTATGCCTTTCCTTCATTAAAAACTCTTATCTGAGATATCATTTCTACCTCATTTTATCTTATTCTCAAATCATTTATATCAGAATTCCTTTCTTGTTGACTTATTTTGGCTGAGCTAAAATTCATGATTTCATATCACCATCTAAATCCATATGCAATAATATGCTCTGTCATTTCTTAGATTATTTGCCATCACCTTCCTTTAGTGCCTCTGCTTTGTATAATGCTTCCCTTTATTGCCATGGATCCTTCTCCAATGGCCACACGTTCCAGGGCTGGTTCCCAGCATCCTCCAGCCTGGCTGTCTTCCCACGTTCCTCCCTCAGTCTTCACCAACTCAGCTGCATCCAGGAGGCAACAACTGTCCAAATACCGACACCCATATTTTTATCTTCACCCCCTCCTGGAGTGCAGCTTGCAGTCACGTACATGAATGCATTCCAGGTCACCCAAAACTTTTCCAGAATAAAGCAATGAGTGAATAGCAAACATATGGGTCAGCTGTGTGACTTTATTTCCTGGATGTGAATGCAAATGTCACAAACTGCACCCATAACTTGCTGTATTCTCTTGGCAGAGTAAGGACTCTGGAACCCAGCCAGTCACTCGAGGAAAAACCGTTATCACCCCTTGAGCTCGGTTGAATTCCCTTGTGCTGGAGTACAAGGCAGTGAGCATGTTATAACTATTCCAAATCTCCACACCGGTCTCTTTTGTGGAGGTCTCCAGCTTAGATGAGGCTTTTCTTTTTCACTGGTGATTGCAACTGCTTTCACTTGGCTCACTGTCTTCTTAATTTCTCCCATGGATCTGTGCTCTTCACCGAGCCTGAATGATTTGTATAGCTCCATGGGAAGAGCCCTCTGTCCCTCGCCCAGGCATGTACAACTCATTTCATAATGAGGACATCACCCTTGGGGTAGCCTTATAGTTTTCCAGATGGAAAATCAAGAAGTTGACACTGATGAACAGAGAAACATAATCTGGCTACACCCCTGTACCATCTGACAGCCTTGTAGTTTCATTCATTTGTCTTATTAAGGATTCTTAACGTCTTTCTCCAAATGAAATAGTACTAAACCACAAAGAATGCTTAAGCTGTTGTTTCTTTCAGAGCTCTGTAAATAACCAAAAAAAAGGTTTTAGAATTTTAAAATATGAAAAAAAGATTATAGATTATTCCTAGGTCCATCAGTCTGACAAACATGTTTTCATGTCCCAGATCTTTGCCCCAAATCTGAGCAGAAGTCCCATGTGAGGAAGACTCCTCATCTCTTGACTCCAATTTTCTCTCTAACCCTTACCACAGTGGCCTGTTTTGAAACTCTGCCTTCATCTGCGTTCCAGTCCTTGCCTATTTGGCCGCCTCCACTTCTTGAAGAGTACAAAGACGCTGCATACCAGGCATTTTTTATGCTATGTCAGTTCTTCACTGCTTCTTGGGTGCTTTGTCTCACCTCAGTTTGTGGTAACTCATGTGCTGGTGAAGAGAATGGTTATGTGTTTTCTCTAACTTTTTGATGAACCGTGAAGTCTCACCCCATAGGTAGAGAAAAGAATATTACTTCTATGCCTTTTACTCTGTGAAAACCTTACTGTACTCAGAAGTATCAAAGCGACCTTGCGGGGTGCAATGGCTTTCTTTTGTCAGGGGCACTGTCTCTGCCCTTCTGAAGGCTCACTTCCTTTCACAGCCTCCCTGCGTCATCAGTCATTGGCGACTTGCCCTATCAGTTATCTTTCATCCCTTTGGATTTGGCCAGACAAAAGCAAGTCTAGAATAACTTAGGAAGATGGAGAAATCCTCCCTCAAAAGTAAATTGGATTATACTATTTCCTTGATTGAGAACCTTCAAAAGCCTCCTATTACTATTTGTTAGAATAAATTACACTCAAAACCGTTTATAACATCTTCCATTGCATTTTCTGCCTGTTTACGGACACACACATACATGGGCACAAGTGCGGGCATTTACATGCATAAGCAAACACACACACTTGAAACTTTACCAACAATAATCTCTAAGTTCTTTGAATCCACTACACATTCTCAGTGTTCTCTGACTGTTTCTTGCCTCTGCTTCTGGCTTGGGCCTTCATTCATGCTTTCCTTCTGGTTTTTATTTTTAAGAGAAAAAAAATTACAAAACAGAGTTCAAAACAGGTTGGCAGGCGAGTTACAATAACACATTGCATACTGTTGTCTTCGTAGTGATTCAGAGCAAATAAATCTTTCACTTTCCTTATGTTTGGATCATTTACTCTCTGATTATTGTAATGCTTAACTGGTGTTTAATTTTTAGCTTTAGTGACTCTTCTGCTGCAAAGTGTTTTTTAACCTCTTTTATTTATTTTTTTTAATGTGAGATAATAAACAACTTTATTACATGAGCTAGGCCAGGAGGGAAGGCTAGTTTGCCTTTCCAGGCCTTGATTTTCCTCAGACAGAGCACACAGCCACTTCCTTGGTACACTGGCCTGGTCTTGATGAATTTCAGGCAACAAGCTTACCCTGCTGGAGCTGCTCCTTCAGAAGAGTGCTGGTTTTGGTGTTCTTTTTCCTTTAATCAAACTTCTTTTGCATTTTCTTTGTTTGTTTTTTGTTTAAAATCTCTTCCTCCTCAAAGATGACAGTATATAATACAGCAACCATTGTTAATTTCTTTTCACCTTGTCTGAAATTCTGTATTGTTTTTATTGTTCTTATGTTGTTTCATTTATGTCTGTGTTTGTTAATATATTTTGCTTCTTTTACCTCTAAAAAGAAAAGTAAAAAGAAATCTCTGCCTCCTGGGGAATCACTTGGCCACCTTCCTGTGGCCCAGGGGCCTTAATCTCTACTAACTTAATTAAATACACATAATCCACTGCACTTCCACTATTATTAAAGCTACCTCGTAGTATGGTGGCTTGTGTAATGTTGCCTACACTCTATCTCATTCTTACCTCTACCTCCACTGCTCTCAGAACTCAAACTACATGGATCATGGTTCTTTTGCTCATCATACAATTTATACCATAATGTGTGTATACACACACACACACACACACACACACATATATATCTTAGTCTTTCTTCTTTTACTGTCATCAGGGAACATCTATGTTTGTGCAAATGACAGGATTTCATCATTTTCTACAGTTGAATAGTATTCCATTGTGGACATATCATAGCTTTTTAACAAGTTTATCCACTGGTGGATATTTTTACTAATTTCAGATATTGGATATTGTGAATAGTGCTGGAGAAAACATGAGAGTACATTATATAAAATTCACTTGCTTTGAATGTATACCCAGAAGTAGAACTGCCGGATCACATGGTAGCTCTAATTTTTTTTTAATATTCTCAGGAACATACCTACTGTTGTCCATAGGGTCTGTATTAACTTCCCCCAAAAAAGTATATGAGTTCCTTTTCTCTATGTTCTTGACAGCATGATTTTGTATGTTTTTGGTAATAACCCTTCTAACTGGAGTAGGGAGTAGCACCTGCTCATCATACACTTTACTCAGAATAACCAAGAAGGACCACATCTCCAAGGCTATAGTGTTTGATCTGAAACCTCTTATGGATTTAAGGAAGGTATCAATGTTGATAACTGGAAAACAATCCCTGTAGTCAGAGAAAACAACACATACACAAAACTACACTGGGGAGAATCACCTAAGAAACCAAACATTAGTAGTGTATCTGGTTTCTAGTAAATGGGGAAGAAAGTGGCAGAAAATAGGTTTGAGCAAGGAGGTGGAGATACAGGCACTCCAAGGCTCTGTAGGAGCCAGTGAAGCATTTACAGTTGACTGACTGTGCGGGAACCTATAATACAAGAATTTGTTTCAATTATTGTCCCACTCCTCACATGCCCCATAGGTGTAGGGATGTCACTAGTTAACGGTTTCCTCTTCATGGGACACCATGCAAACATTTTAGGGAACCCTATGACCAATACCTGGATGTGTATTGGCACCCAAACTACATAGAATCAACCCTCACCAACTCTTCAGAAAGTGTGATCACCTATATTTCTAGAATGATCTGAACATACCCCCAAATTTCTCCCTGTATGCTAAAGGAACCATTTGCAAAACTACTTCCAACTTTGAGGTTAAGCAACTTTTAAGAATTGCAAGTCATCTTAAACATAAGCCTGGGTCATTTCATCCTTCAGCTTGCTCGTTACCACTGCTGAGCTTGCTGCAGGTTCCTATAAGGAATTTACAAGCAAGCACGTGGTGCACCGACTCCTAATCAGGTAAGGGGGCATAAGAATAAACTCCAAATTGTTTTGCTAATTTATCCCAAATTATTTTCAGGCATTCATGCCAAACTTTGATAACCCTGCTTATTCAAGCCCAAATCCAGTCTTCCTAAGAGATGCCTTGTTCAGGGGTACATGCAATAGGAGAACCCTACCACCAATCTTCCATTCTCTGAAAACCACTGGAACCTCAAGCAAATGACCAGGCAGGAGACATAAGGTTAGAAACCTGTGGAGTTTTTGACCTTAGTTCTGATTTTGTGCAAATTGACTTTGGATCTCAACATCATTGGTTATATGACCTTCAGAAATTTCCTAAGCTTTTCAAGCTTCAGCGAGTGGCATTAGTAACACAGGGACAGACAGTTTATCTTCTAGGATTTTTAAAGTTATTAAAAATTATTTGTCGAGACACAGCATTTTTGCATCTTTATGGGGTAAAGTGTGGGGATCTGACTCCGTGTATACAATGTGTCATGATCAACTCACTGTCGTAAGTACTTTGTGGTGGGAACTTTTGAAGATATCTTTAAATATATCATAAATCACTGAAACCAGCAGTTACCCTACCACACCACAGAAAATCAGTACAGTAATTGCTGACAATTCCTCCTACGCGTGTTTTGCTACCTTTAACTTCGTTCCCATCCCCCCACTTCACTCTGTTCTTCTGAGATGAACCTTTCAGTTTCCACAAAGAGGTGATGACACATAGCACTTGTCTGATCACATCTCATTTACTTCACTCCATCACCTCCACTGCCATCCATCTTGCTGAAAACGATAGTGTTGTTTTTATAGCTGAATGATACGCCATTGTGAATGTAGAGCACATTTTTGTTGGGCATTCATTTTATAGAACCTTTGAGACAATTGAATGCGATGCTCCATGACAATATTTACCATTTTCTTATTGCTTTTTGTGTTGAAATAAAAGACTCCTGGACAGTGGGTTATTTATCAAGAGATTAGTTGGCTCACAGCTCTGGTGAGTGCAAAGTTCAAGTGCCAAAGCTCTGGCATCTGCTGATCGACCCAACACTCGATTGCCTCACGGTGTGGCACAGAAGTGAAAATGGAAAAGGATGAAGAGAGGCAGTGAGCATGCAGCTGATCTTGATTCACAAAGCTCAGCTCTGCTGAGAGCTAATGTAAGACTGTGAGACCCACATGCGTCTGTTCTGATAGCACAGACGCCCTGCTCCAGTCCACACCCAGGAGGGCCCACCTCCCACAGGATCTGTCAGCGCGACAGCGCCACACTCTGGGCCGTCGTACCACCGACGTGTGCTGTGCTCTGCGGAGGAAACACATTCAAGCCACAGCTCTGCCTGTCGTCGAGGAAGGCGTACAGTAAACACATGCTGGGAAGTGGAGTTTGGGCATCGCACATTTTGAGTGCTTGTGAACTGTTTAATATTTGCAGTGATCATGATTATCTTCCTTTATTTTCTACCATCTCCAGATTTTCAGAGCCCTTGCTCCCTGGAGGTGAGACTCTCCCGTGCTCTCTGCCTGTCGTGTGCGGCAGGATAAGCCACAGCCATTGCCAACTCCCACTGTCATATCCTAGAATGCCCAGGAGAGGGGTGTAGCACCCTAAGATGTGGATCAGACTCAGAAACTCAGCGCCTAAGTATGATTTTGAGGCAGCAAAACAGCTGCATGGTATAGAAAAAGAGGAAGTTCCTTAACAGGAGGGAATTCCAATTGCTGCCACTCCCATCCTGTAGGGAACAGGACTGCACAATATGAAGCTATGCGGGGAGGAAAGGAACAGAACTGGGTCGCTCCCGTGTGAGAAGCCACACCAGGTGAAGGCAGAGGAAAGGTTATGCATGAGTCCTGACCCCTGATTTAATCATCAATGGTCTGAGACCAAGGAAACATAGACTGTAAATTAATAGTGACTGACGCAGATAGGGATGCATCATCTTTAGTTCTGTGAGTGATGCTTCTGTATGTTCTGCATACAAAAACGTGGTTGCAGTCAAGTAAAGTCCAAGAGAAGATGAGCTACTTCTTCAAAATTTTTTTTACATTGATTGATCCCCTGACATTGACACTGTATGAACCTAAGCTTCCAGAGAGGCAGGGCTACTCTGTGTTTGGGGACAGCATGTGACTTGTTGCCTAATCAGACTGTGGAACACTTGATACTTGGAGCTATAAGTAAAACAAAACCCAACTTTAGTGGAAGTTAAAATACACCACACTTAGGCCATTCAGAGGTTATTACTTCAGTGGGCAGATAGTATTGTGGATGTCGTGATTCTTGCCCTTTACCTCTGTGGCAGATGTTACTTTCATGATGGTATTGTACCTAGACCTAGACGGTTCCGGACTCTTGTGTAGAAATAGAGTGCTCAGTGCTGGAGAGAGCTCTTTCCTATCTCCTTAAAAGAGAAGAGAAATGCAGGAGGAAAATGGCAGAGCAGCGAGTGCCAGCAACTCAGCTTCTCCAGGACAAAATGTCTGCAGTGCGGAAAACAGTAGCTTGGAGAGGAGCTGAGGTGAGAGGAGGGCGCATGACAACCACGAGGGGACTGACAGAGGAGAAGAAAACAGGATTCAGTGACACAGAAGAAACAGACCGCTGCCGCAGATGTGGGACCACAGGGCCCTGTGGACCATGGCTGGGTGCTGGTTGGGAGGCCAAGTGAAAATAACAACTTTTCTGCTCATGGAGAAAACGAGACCCGCAGTGGGACTAGGAGAATCACGCAGAATCACGCGGGCAGAGACAGCAGTAAGAGGGCAAGACCCTGCTTCCCGAGTGAACTCCAGAGCCAGGAGTCGTTCACTACCATACAAGCCCCTGTGGGCACAGTCACACAGAGAAGAGAGGGGATGCCATTGTAGGACAGAGGTAGGCGTTTGAACCTGGTTCCAAAACAGCCCCTTAGCAGCTTCCCACTTCCAAGTTCCCAGAGCGGGTGAGGGACGGACAGTCAGGGGAGATTGCTGAAAGTTGGAGAGCAAAGTGGGGCATGGGGGTGTCTCACCGAGAGGCAGGGGCTGGTGAGCACAGACTCAGCTCCACTGGTCAGAAACCGGGTTCAGCCCGAGCTGCACAGGACGGGAAGCTCGCACTGTGCTGTGTTCCCGCGGTAAGCAGATCTCTGTATGAAGCCCTCTTGTGGACACAGACTGTCACCTTAGACCTCCAGCGTGAACAGAGACGCTTCCTGCTATGACAAGTGGACAGGCCCTGAGCACTGATATTTCAATGAGCCTCAGGAAAGCAGCCACTTGTCTGAAACAATAGAATTCTTTCTTTTACTCATCTTTATTTGTTTGTATTTTTTGTTGTACTTTGAAAATTTCCACTTCTTTTGTTTTTTACACTTTGCTGTTTTCCTCCTTTCAAACATTTGCCCCCACACTTTTGGCCCATTAGTTCATATTTTTGTCTTTTATGAGCACATTTATGTCTGTGTGTGTGCGTGTGCATGTGCATGCGTCCGCGCACACCCACTCCTTACTCGTGTTGCTTTCTTTTCTCCCAGTATCATTTATAGAGGATAAGGGAATTATCCCCTATTCATTTATATCCCCTCCTACTTTTAGCAATATCTCTTGTCCTGACCTCTTTCTCCTGTGCTTTACTCATTCTCAATTTTACTATGGCTACTTCCATTCTTCATTTAAAATATCCCAAGTATCATCTCCTCACAGAGCACTGCTCTAATCGTAATTGGCAGAGCCCCAGTACATTCTGTGCTGGTGCTTCTAGCCTTACCATGGGGTTATACCTGCTAAGCCCACATAAGTTGAAAATGTCATAAATTGAAAATGTATTCAATGCACCAAATCTACAAGACATCGTTGCTTAGCAACGCAGCACACTTTGGAATATCAAATGCCGACTCTCCTGATCCTGTGGCTGACTAGAGACTGCAGATTGCTTCTCGGCTCAGCATCGCTGGGGAACAGCATGACACATACTGTCAGCCTTGGGAAAAAGCACGATTCAGAATTAGAAGTCAGGTCTCTCCTCAGTGCCTGTCATTGTTAAACCATTCTCAAGTCCAAAAATCATTAAGTGAAGTCCACTTAAGTCACAACTGTCTCTCATTCACTTTGTTTTAGTCCTAACCCAGTATTATGTCTGCCTGGTCTGTTTGCCCACCAGAACACAGTCTCCTTGAGAATGGGGACATCATTGGTATTTTCTCATTCTTGTTGCAGTTTCAAGGAACGGTGTGTACACTGATAGTAAATGTTCCCCTGCTCTAGAAATAAGCAGTGTACATGTGAAATACAAACGAGACACTTTCCAGCTGCAGGCTGTCTGGTTAGAAGATTTCCATAAGCACAAATGCCTCTCCACAATCTCTGATATCTTACAGCTTAGTGCACAAACAAATTAAGTAATATTCTTGCTGCTGAATATTTCTGAAGAAACTGGCTGGCAAATAGTGACTAGGATGAGGGCATGATATTGTCAATGAAGGTTTATGCTTATTTATTACAGAAAAGCTTGAAAATATGTAGTAGCTGGTGCGATTAATGATAACGTTTAAGCCTCATGCTATGGAGCACTCCAGCTTTATCATCAGTACACATAAGAAATGTGCAGCCTAGTGTGTTCTCTATACTTGCACTAGACTGATTTCCTGTCACTGGAACACAACATGGGATGGCCACAGTTTAAGGGAGGAGAGGTTTAATTGGATCCCGGGGTTTCAGGGGTTTTAGTCTGTGGTCAGCTGGCCCAAGGCAGAGGTATTATGGTGAAAGCATGGAGGGGCAGCACCGATGCTTCATTCACGGCTACTGGGAAGCATAGCAGGGAACTATGCCAGAAAGGAAGGGGCCAGTCGTGACTCCATGAGCCACCCCGACACACCTACAAGGGTGCTCTACTGGGCAGCTCCCGTACAGGTCATGTTGTTATAACCAAGTTTAGCCACCACAGTATTCAAGGTAATGATTTCATTTTTTCTGAACAAAACTCCTGATATATTTTTTCACTACAGTACTTCTTAGGATACTGACAAGTAGCCACACCCTGGCTAAAAGATAGTATGCCTGCCTTCCACCTTCTGGAAACAGGAGGCTGCAGAGGGGAGCCTGCGACATTCTGTTATGTATTTCAGCCTCCAATTATAGGCCACAGTCACAGTCAGGATTCTGCCCTACAACTGAGGGCGAGACTGGCCCCAAACTTGAGGTCACCTATAGATGAAACAGCGTCGCCCATTCTTAGAACAGTGTAAGAGAGAAACTGATGTACTCCCTTTGGAAGCCCCACTAAATATTATGAATATTATTAGCGTAATTCCAATAGTCTTACGGTAGCTATAATGGAATGTGATGTTTTGAGAAAAGTAGCTCCCAAACACATTCTTGAAAGACTAGGAAGGGTCAAAAAGGCCAAAATTAATGCCAACGATGCTGAAGACGATTAAAACAACATTCTGGAAATCCTTCTGGAAAAGATGATACCAATTTAAAATGGCATGATAATAGCATTGCAGAATACACAACAGTCGAGTTCCTGTAACATGCCTTATGGCATTTGCTGCTGTCGGGTTCTAAGCGAAGTGATAAGATACAGTAACACACTTCCTCCTGTTCATCCACGAAGGGGAGCTGAAAGTCCTGGACATTACACAGAAACAGAACAAAAAAGGAGGACAGGTGAAGGTGCAGACACGGAGCAGAGTAGTGTTAGGGGACAGGCTCTCCAGCAGGGAACCGCCTGGTGGGAAGCCTGCTGATAGCTGCCATAGCACAATGCCACGGGGGGGGGGGGCCTTCAGCAGCGGACACATTTCCCCTAATTTTGGAAGCTGGGAAGTCCCTAAGCCAGGGAAGTTTGGTTTCCCTAGGCATCTCTGTAACTTCTGTACCTCCACAGAGGTTTTCTTTGGGTATATGCATTCTTGGTAGCTCTTCCCCTTCTGCTAAGGGTATTTGTCGTCTCCCTTTCGGTTCCGCTCTTCTGACCTTAATGACTCCTGTGAAGGCTCTCTCTTCCGAGTCAGTCGCTCTGAGGGTGAAGGCTTCCGTGTCTGACTCTGGGGTGGGGTGCAGTGGTACAACTCAGTTCAGTCTGTAACACAGGGAGTTCCTTCTTCCATGCCCTTTCTTAGACCTAGAAACAACAACCTAAAAACACAAACAGACATAAACTAGAACAAAAAATGTTGTCACTGGTCAAAGGACAAAGGAAGGGGAAACCTGGAAAGATAGAAGCATTTTCTTCAGCCAAATACAATGGGAAGCTGTGGTCTCACCTCCTCCGTGTCAGCTTTCCCTCCACCTGAGTGAAAGCCAACCCTTCTTCCTGTGCTTGTTGACCACTCTGTGCTGCCTGCCTGCCCTTCCCTGCTCACAGGGTGGGGGGAGCTGAGGGAGAATCCGGGTTTCCACCTCACCACGTGGCAAGAAGTTCCCAGGGTGGTGCTGAAAGAGTCACCAGAAAGCCTGTGCTCTGACCCGCATCCATATATGTCGGGGGTAGGGTGTAACACAAGGCTGGTTCAACATTCAACGAAGAAGCTGCAGGAATCCACCACACGGACAAACTAAGGAGAAAAGGGTGACGCAATCATATCAATCAATGCAGAGAAAATATTGGACTCCACTTATCACCCGCTCATAGTAAAATAAAAAACATACTCAGAAATATAATAGTCAGAAGTAGCTTTCTTTCCTTGATAAAGGGCGTCTCTACAAAACCTGCAACTAACGCTACACTTCATAGAAAATAATGAAATTTTCACCCTGATATAGAAACAAGGCAATGGTCTGCTTTAATCATGCTTCCTCAGCATGCCTGGAAGCCCAGCACAATAAAGCATTCAAAGAAAACACGATGAATATGTCTAGGAAAGCAAGAAATAAAACTGTCCTTGTTTGCAGATGATGCAATAGTCTACCTAGACAATCTCAAAAACCTACGTAAAAATGCCCCAGAAATGACTTCAGCAGGGTGACAGGTTACAAGGTCAACATACAACACCCAACTGTATTTCTAAAATAGAAAATAAAATTTAAAATAATACAAGCCAGATGTGGTGGCACATCCTTGTAATCCCAGCACTACAGAGGCTGAGGCAAGAGGGTAACTGCAAATTTGAGGCCCTCTTGGACTACATACTGAATTCAAAGCCAGCTGAACTACACAGCCAGACCCTGTCTCAAAAAAAATGAAAAACAATGTATGTTTCAGAACCACTCCAAAATAACAAAATGATTATAAACTTACAAACATATATAGGGCTTATACAGTGAAGAATACAAAATGCTACAAAGGACCTAAAACATAAAATTGTGATGCTTGTATTTAGTTGTCCTCCAAAGTCTTGTGCAGTCATAGGTGGGGGTTTTTGGCAGTGGCTGGATCTAGGCTTTATGCTGCTGGGATCAAACATATGATGCTGAGATTCATTCACAGTGCAATGCTAGGCTTAAGGCTTGATTCCCTTTACTGGCTTCTGCCTGCTGTGCACTGTTTTTCCTGTGCAACGCTCTTCTGCCATCCGCCCTGCCTTGGAGAAAGCTAACTATGAATTGAAGCCTCTACAATCTGTGAGCTAAATGAACTCTTCCTCGTTTAACTCTGGGTGTCAGGTATTTTGTCTCAGAAACAAGGAAAGTAACTAAGACAAGTAAATGAAATGCTATCGTGTGTTTATGGATTGTAAGACTAAATATAGTAAAGATGTCAATCTTGCCCATTTGATATAGAGATTCAATATCCTATCAAAATCCCAGCAAAATTTTTGTCGATGTAGCTAATCACATCTTAACACTCACCTGGAAAGCCAAAGGGCCTACCCTGGATAAAGACAATTTTGAAAAAGAAAAATGACACACAAAGAACCACTGCACACAATTTCACGATCTCTTATTAATTGAGCATCCTTAATCCCCAAATCAAAATTCCAAAATGCTCTCAAATTCAAGTCTTTGTGAGCACCAGCATGAAGCCACAAGGGGAAACGTCTAAACCTGATCTCATGAGGTGGTTGTAATCAAGATGCAGTTGTACTAAACTGTTACACCCAGTTTCCTTCCAGCTAGGTGCAGAAACTGTATATGAAACATAAATAAATTTTCTGTTTAGATTTGCTCCCATCTCCAAGATACCCCATTGTGTAAATACATATATTCCAAAATCCAAAACCCAAAATACTTCTGGTCCCGTCAAGTCAGGTAAAGGATAGTCAGCTTGTACAGCTACCATCATCAAGGCAGTAAGCATTGATGGAGTCAGATCTGATATGAATGTGGATACAAAAGTAGATAAAGACAGGCAGATATCTCAACAGGGACAGAACAGAAATCTCAGAAATAGCACATACAAATAGAGTTAATGATAATTTTACAAAGATACTAAAGCAATTCAGTGTTGAAAGTACAGGACTTAAGCAAATATTCCTGAGACAACCAGACATCTATGGGAAAGGAAAAAAGAAGGTAATGAACTTTGATCTGGGCTAGTGGTATTGTGTAGTTCCCTTCATAAAATGTGTGGTGGAACACATGGTGAGATTTGGAAAACAGAAAATGTCTCTTCTCAGCAATAGGTAGCTTGGACCTCAAAGATAGATCCACATTGGCTTCTTTTCCTAGAGATTCTCTTCATAAAAGATAGAAGACAGGGTTTGCACCCTCAAAAACACTTTTGACCCCTACCTTTCCGGACTGGAGTAAGAGAAAGCCAGATAGGTCTGTGATCCCTGAGTCAGGCAGGCTTCTTCTCCTTCAGACCCGCCTTATAGACATAGATTTTTAACGCAGAATCCAAGGAATTTTTCAAACTGTCCAGCAGAGGGACCCCTGGTCTCGTGTGTAAGTTCCTATTTTGGTTACTAGACCTTTAACCTACACTGCTGCTTGACCCTCATGTTGAAGAAGGGACTCGAGGAGGGCTACGCTTTATCCTGAGGAACACCAGTATCCACCTCATGCTTTAAATCAGATACAGCATTGTGAGATTTGCACCACTGTGGTACAATGACCAGTGCGCAGTCAGCACGGGTCTCATGGGGGCGCTGCATTGAAGGTGGGGTCTCTAGCAAAGGTAGCTCCCAAGGCCAGAAAGGAAACAGTGGCCACAGATTGGAGAAAAGGAAAACGTGACTATCCAGGGTGGCAACACTGGCGTGACCTGAACCTGGTCAGATGTGTAGAAGATTCCAAAGTTTTCATCTCCAGCAACTATGGGCATGGGTGTGGAATGGCTCCTGTGTCCCTTTGAGTACCATGACACTTGGCAAGAAGGCACTTGGTGTACGTCCCTGTAACTCTGAAGGCAAACTGATGCTGTGGGGCACAAATGATACTGTCATGAGGATTCCTGAGGCCATGGGGAATTCAGCCCCTGCATCTAGAAGGAAGTATCCCATTGATTACAAGCACAGTCACTGACTGACTGCTGACAGGTTTACTGATATATGATTTCCACAGTCTTTTCCACATTGCTCCAAGGAGGAGGGGCTTACAGTAAAACAGGTTCACAATTCTGATTATCATTTTGAGGTAGCTATCTAACAGATTAACTTACTTGTAATTTAACACCTTCCACACACTTCATCAATCTTTTACTATTTTAAATTTGAGTTACATTAAAAATAAAAGAATAATTTTGTGATTGTTCTTCACTTGAATTTAGAAGATGGCTTCAGGACAAAGAGGTTCTCTTGAGGTCACTGTGTGATCCTTATGTGGCAGCTCTCACTTCTAACATTTTCAGTCCCAGACTCCGCTGTTCAGCATATACTTTTGTGTGCTGCATCTCCCACTTGCCATGTGCTTGGAGAAAACCACAAGTTTCTTTCTGAGAAATCCTGTGGCATTTTACTGAATCTCCTTGACTTCAGGATGGCTTTGAAGAGTCAGACATATAAGGTCTGTTTCATGTGTTTAAGACCCTTGAAGATGCAGCTGGCTGCACTGGTTTCAGGGCAAACTACAGCAAGTTATATTCTCATCATCTGCTGATTTCATAATAACTTTATTCACACTGGATGTTCTATGTCATTTTTTTTATACACCAGAGTAACCAACTGATAACAAAAATAGTAATCTAATATTTTTGTCTTTAAATACTAGGGAAATGCCCCAGTTTCAAAGGTTGTTTTTTGTATTACTTTTTATTTGTTACTTGATATCTTTTACTAATTTATGCATAGGGTTTTATTTTTTCCCACCACATAGCAAAACTAATTTTGTACTACATATATTTATTTTTTATTACTTTCTTACATCTGGGCTGTAAACTTTTCCCCACTTACTCTGTTTTATTTTTATATCATAAAACCCAATAGGGTTTTGTTTTCTACCTTCTGCATTCACAATGTTTGTTGTTCTTACATTTTCCAGTGAAATATTTGGTTAATTAAGTTTTCCAATTGTAGTGAAAAATATTTTGTTTTTATTGGCATTCACTTATCATAATTTAGTCAAGTTTAGGTTTTTAGTCTCTAAAGTTAAGGTTGTTAAATTTATATCAGATTTGAGAAGTGTGCTGTGGAGGATCACACAGGGGGAGACCCTCATCTACCGTGGGGTGGAGCCTCGAGTGTAGCAGCACAGGCACATCAGGAGAGGGTCCAGACTGCACCACAGAAAGCTTGTTAGTTTGCTCAAGCACTACTAGTGGAGGGTTTTCAGAAAATGACAGAAATAATCATAAATAACCTAAAATCAAACAGAAGTACTCAATCCATGTGCCTACTTACTGTCGCAGCTACACCTCTTTGTGGAATGAGTCTTAATCAGCCTGGGACCTCACTGTTACCTTCAGTGGGCATTTGCCATTGCCACAGTAACTAGAGATTGACAGTGGACAGATGGACAGCGTTCCCTGTCCTTTCAAGTTTCGGAAAAGACCAGCCCACATGGACACTTGGTGAAGATCACTCATAGCCTGGCAGGGCCAGGAGTGGGGTGAATCATCTTAAATTATCCATTGTAGTTCCCATGCCACCTTATAACCCTCCCTTCTCCCACCTCCCCCCACCCACAGGCTCAGGTTTCTAAGTCTCCTGCACTGTAGCACCAAGGGCAGTGATCACTAGTGAAGTTCAGATTGTACTTAAAAGACTGTTTGGGAACAGGTACAGGTAAAATTATAGGTGAAGGTTATGAAGCAAATAGTAACCACTATCTAAGTGTCCAGGGTGCAAGGTTAGCACCCCCAGAGGGTCAGCAACCAAGGTAGGATATGTAGCACTGCTGAAGAGCCACTAGGTGGTAGACAAATTCCACCTTCAACACTTACCTGGGACTTAGGTTTACTCTAAGAATGGAATATGAGATTGGGTTTCTTAATTCTAATCAGACTATGAATGGCAAGCACGGCTAATGCTCCACATGCCCAGGACAAGTAATGTCCTCCAGGAAGTCTTTACATGTACTACCGTATGTGCATGTGTGCATGTGTGTGTAAATCTTTCCAAAAATCTTTCAGGACATGGCAATTTCTTCTGCTGGGTCCCTGTACCTAAAGCTGAGCAGTTATTTAGACACTTCAGAAATTTCCAGCTGCCTCCCTATGTATATTAGGGCTAACTCTTCCTTCCAAGGAGCATGGCCTACACATCCATGTCCCAAAGAAGTCCCCATTCCCCCACCTTAAATTAGCCAATGCCTCAAAAGGTAGGGTTTCTGCCTCTTAAATCCTAGGTCTCTCTTTCCCAGTAATAGCCCTGGGCATTCTGCAGAGGCATGTTTCCATTCCCATACCAGTGGTTTTTTTTTGTTTTTGTTTTTACCAGTGTGTTGATGAGACCCACAAGAGTATTGCTGGACATCCCTGTGAACCATATGACTTACTGATGTCCCTTTGGTCAGTCCTGCCTCACACCCTCGCCTAAGAATACTAATTTGTAATTTGAAGGATTGGTTAGAGGAGTATAGCAGATGACATATGCCACACCCTCTTGATTCCGCCTCCCCGACTTGTGAAGTTTTACTTTGTTTAATGGAAATCTTACTTTTCACCACCCCCCACAAAATCTCTACACTGGTAAATGAATGGAGTACTCTCCTTAAAGAGCAGTGCTGTCACCACGCTTTTTACTATCCTGGTAGTAATCTTGGTGCCCATGTCTATTCAGTGTGTATGGTAGAATTTGACACCCAAACTTTAAGGGAAAAATCAGAACAAAGACAAATACTTCCACTTTATGCTGAAAGTATATTTATATATAGATATAGATATAGATCTTTACTCTCCTGCAGACACTTTTCACTGTTGAGTCATTTAAACAACCAAAGAACAACTTATTACCATTTTACATAAATTGTACCAGAATTACAGGAATAGCTTGTCAGATTGATTCACAAACCCAGCACAATTCTGATACCAGAAAATAACAATTGGAACACAAAACAGAAGAATCACAGTTCTCACTTAAAGATACAGTTACCAGAATACCAAGAGAACAGCAACCAGCTGAAATCTGCATGACATCAAAATATACAAAGCTTTAGAAGATACAAAAGCAGATTTAAAATTCAGATGTACACACATATAGAACTGGAACAAAAACACCAGAAAAGAAATGTGCCCACTCCCTGTCAGTCGCCCCTGGCCAGGGACCCAAGGGAACAAGATGAGTGTAACACCTATTAGTGGGGAGAAGGTCTGCTGGTCAGGTCAGCATTGCTGGCATCAGACTCATTCTCATCTGAGTCCTCATGGAATGACCAGCAGCAAGGATCTCTTTTATGGAATTTAGCAAACAACCTCAGGACCAGTATGTTGCTGGTTTCCAGGAAAGCTTGGGGTCCCCAAAGCAACGCATATCCTCCTGGTTCAGCGCAAGGGATGTTCCTGTATTCTCAGTTCCTGTGCCTCACAAACACTTCGGTGATGAGCTTCTTCAGGTCTGCAAAGAAAGCATTTGTCTCCCAGACATCTACCCCCACCCTGAACAGAAAATTAAAGATCAGATTTTCCCTGACACAGTCCTCTTTCATAAAGATCAGGCTCAGCACCACCATCAGGAGTCCAAAGTTGGGCTTGTCAATGAAGGATGTCAGCAAATCACATTGAGGGTGTCCCAGCTTGCTGATGATAATGTAAGAGTGAGTTTTGGTATCAATTTCCTTCAACTGACAACCAAAATTACACTCTAGCTCTGTGTTGGTGTGGACGATGATATCTGGGCACTCATCTTTACACTCTCGGATGACGACATTCACAATTTCTGAGCGTGGGGTGGGCACCTTGCCTTGGTCTCTGACCAAGACAAACTGCACCAGTGCATGTGCTCTCTCATCTAACGGAGACAGCAGATGAGTCTGTCTCCTGGGTTCCTCCCGGTTGGCCCTGCATCTGTGGGAGAAACATGGGACCTCAGAAACAATGAAAGGATGAGGGCTACCTGAGCCTTCACAGAGACCCAGGCCCCTTGAGGTGCTCGGCCCCACCCAGGCATCCAGTCCCCACAATGTGCAGGGCCCTTCCCAGCCACTCAGGACCCTGGATACACTAGGACCCTCCCAGCCATTCATATTATAGGAAGTGCTCAGGCATTCCCAGTATCCCACAACCTGGACAGAACTTTGGATCTCCCAATCACTCAGACTAACATTTTCCCACTGCCAGGATCCCTGCCAGTCCTGTGAGGCCATTCTCTGCCTGTTGTCTTCAGGCTCCAGGTGCTTCTTCTTCCGAGTGGCTTTGCCCGAGCGACGTGGTGGGTCAGCAGCACTGGAGCCCTCTGGAGCAGTGGCAGTTGCTTGGGGAGCAGCTGCTGTAGCCATCGGGATGCTGGGTACAGCCATGGATGACTCTGAGACATTCTCATTAGGCTGTGGAACCCACGGAACTGCAGGCAGAGCCTCTGCACAGACATATGGATCCTGCGGAACAAGTGGCAGTGACTTTGGGCTCTCTGAGATGGCAGATGGGCCTTTAAAGGCATGAGAAGAGGCAGGCTGAAAATGGGAGGTAGATGGAAACACCCTTGAGGTGGCAGAAAAGGTGTCTGATGTGGTAGGCAAGTTTTTCCAGGCATTTGGCGGGTATGCCCTGGAAACTGACATTGCCTTTGGAGCAAAGAAGGTGCCAGGAAAAATCACATGGTCCTTTGGAGGGCCCTTTTTCTCCTTTGTAGAGATCCTGCGTTCTTTAGAAAAACCCTTAGGTTCTGAAGAAGAGGCCCTGCACTCTCCTGATGGAGTCATGTGTGATTTAGCCTGGCCCCTGGGAAAATTTGCCCCTGCTAAGGGGGCTCCTGGCTGGCCCTGCAAGATGGGAGGTGGCCCTTGCCAGGAAGGCCGGAAGTGCATTGCCAGCATTTCTGCCTGCGGGCCTGAGGGCTGGGCCTGGTGGGTGGGTAGCTGAGTTTGCAGGCCTTTTTGGGAGGCCAAAGCCACCCGAAAGGGCTGCTGCTGCAGCTGGACCATTCGAGAGGGCTGCCCCTGGGCCTCCTGGGCAGGCAGGGGCTGCCAGGTGTGAGTGGGTACCTTTAGTCCCTGCCAGGCTAGTGCCTGGGCCTGCTGCACCTCCTGAAACTCCATCGATGACAGCAGCTCATGTGGCACTGAGGGTTGGCCTTTGGGAGCCTGCCAGATGATGGATGGGCACTGCACGGCCTGCTGCGAAGCCTGTGGTGCAGCCTGCGGGGCAGGTAGTGGAGCAGGCAGTGGGACAGACAGCGGGTTCGGCAGCACTGGCTGGGGCACCTGCGGGCCTGCGGGTGGCACCGCAGGTACCTGTGTAACTATTGGTGCCGTAGACACCTGCGGTGCTCCCTGCACCTGCGGGGCCAGCAGCCGAGCCTGCGGGGCCTGCCGCAGTGGAGGTGGGGGTGGCAGGGCCTGCCAGATCTGTGGCTGGGTAGCCAAGACCTGTGGTGCCGACTGGATGGGTGGAGGTGTCTGGCGGATCAGTGGTGGTGCCTGACGAATCACAGGTGGTGCCTGACAGATGACAGGTGGTATCTGGCGGATCATAGGTGGGCCTTGGCGTGCCATTGGAGGGGGACCAGGACGGATGGGTGGTGGGCCCGGGCGGATGGGTGGGGGACCTTGGCGCATGGGTGGTGGCGCCTGCCAGGCTATCGTGGGGGCCTGCCAAGTGACCTGTGTGGTCTGCCAGGTCAAGGGTGTGGCCTGCCAGCCTTGAAGAGGGGGCTGCCATCCTGTTGCGGGGGCTTGCCAGCCTGAGGTTGCAGCTAGCTGCATCTGGGGGAGTTGCGGCACCTGGGGAACCTGTGCAGGTGCTCTTATGACCTGAGACTGGATTTGCAAGATCAGAGGCTGACCCTGCGGGGCCCAGGATGCCATAGGCTGAGCAGGAGGTGCCACTGGTTGAACCATTGGTCCTGAGACTGGAGGCTGGGTGACTGGCACTCCGGAACCCGAAGGATGCATCATCAGGACACCAGGACCAGGAGGCTTTGCCATCGGAGCCGCAGAAGGTGGAGGCTGGGTCATCAAAGCAGCTGGAGGTAGAGGCTGGGCCATCGGAGCAGGTGGAGCAGGTGGAGCAGGTGGAGCAGGCAGAGCAGGTGGCGGGACCATCAGGACTCTTGGTGTCATCGGTTGGGCCATCAGGGCTCCCGGAGCTGGAGGCTGGGCCATCGGTGTCCCCGGCGGTGGAGGATGTGCCATCGGAGTCCCCGGTGTGGGGGGTTGCGCCATCGGGGTGCCCGGAGGAGGGGGATGCACCATCGGGGTCCCAGGAGGAGGAGGATGGGCAATCGGGGTCCCCGGTGGAGGAGGGTGGGCCATCGGGGTCCCAGGAGGGGGAGGATGAGCCATTGGGGTCCCCGGAGGAGGAGGGTGGGACATTGGGGTCCCCGGAGGAGGAGGGTGGGCTATCGGGGCTCCAGAAGCCGAAGGATGCACCATCAGGACTCCCGGGGTGGGAGGCTGGGGCATCGGGGCTCCTGGAGGAGGCGGAGGTTGAACCATCAGGATTCCAGAAGTTGGAGGCTTTCCCATCGGACCCCCCAGCGGGGGAGCCTGGACCAGACCCCCAAGGGTAGGAGGCTGGGCCAGTGGAGCCACTGGGGCTGGCAGCTGGCCCTGCTGAGCCTCCCATGCAGGCTGGGGTGCCTGCCAAGATGCCAGGGATGCTGCCTGCAAGTCCACTGGAGGAGGATCCCAAGGGACTGGAGGAGCCCGGGAGGAAGCAGGCGGGGCACGCATCAGAACCGTGGGGCGGCTATAAACAGGCGGCTTGGGGGCCTCCGTGGGAGGGCTGGAATCACCCAGGTTCTTACTTAGCTGCGACATGTCCCTTGGCTGACAGCTGGTGGTTCTCGTCCTCCGACAGCTGCAGGCTGTTTCCTCCAGAGAGCAGAGAATGCCTACGTGGCTGAGCTCCCTCCCTGCTGAATGCTGAATAGGAAGTGAGCTGCTCCTGCCGCCCGCAGCTCTCTGCAGTAAGCAGAGAGGGAGGGGGCTCAGCCAGCCACGCCCCCGACCACCGCAAGTGGATGCTGCAGAGGGGCGTCCACCAAAGCCGGTCCCAGCCCCCAGAACAGCTCCTCCTCGGTCACAGCCTCCTAGGAATGACAGGAAAAGATTTATGTGTTAGAAAAACCCCTGTGTTGTAATCGGAATGAGCACGGACCACTGGCAGAAAGGAAGAAACTCAGAAGGGGGAGGTGGAGTGCCCTGAGCTCCGATACGAAGGCACTGACGTAAGAGAGGCTGGGGGCTGAGGGAGAGCGCTTTGATAATTCAGTACAGAAGTAAAAAGATGGGGAAAGCATGCAGGTCTGTGCTGTGGAGAGTATGAAGTTGTTGGGATATAGGCAGGGAGATAGATAAGCTTTGAGTGGAATGAGAACAAATACCAGAGATTCCCAAACCAGGCTCTCAGAGCGCGGTCAGGAGACAGCTGAGCCAGAGTCCGGTCTGGCTGGTATTTACAGAAACAGAGCTGTGAGAGAGAGTGTGCTGGCAGAAGTGTGCTTAGAGGGAAACTCCTGACACATGTTTGCAAGGATCCAGGCATTTTAGAGACAGGCAGAAAATGTGCACAGAAAAGAGCAGAGAAGAGAGGAAAGAAATCTTGGGCATTAAGTGTCTGTCAGAAATCACTGCAACATAGCATTTATAACGTGGGGAAAATGTTTGTGAGACAGCTGAGATGAAGGAAGTGAGCTAGAAAAAAATTTGTAGAATGAAAACCAAAGATGTTTACTATAATAAAGAGACAAATAAATACTTATCTATAAATACAGTGCATATTTTCATAGATGTGTATGAAAAATAGATGAGGAATAAAAGGCACAATTTCTGAGAATTCTCATGTATAAAATATCAGTATTAAAGTGAGACATAGGATGCATTAATAGATGAAGAAGACGTTAAAATTACTCAGTAACAGGACTATTTTTTTCCTGAAGTGAGTTAGCAATCTCAGTTTTATTGCACAGATTTCTGGTAATATATAAAGTAATAAATATCCACGGTGTTGTATGTGGAAGAGGTTATTTGCAGCCTAAGGCAGCAGTCCAGCGCAAGGATGAAGATGCCACAAGGGGGCAGACCAGGATGATGTAAGCTGTACCCCACCGCTCCTAAGTTATCCGTTCGCTGCGGTCCTCAAATTTGTTAATTTGTGGTCCTCTGAGGAAGGAGTGTACGCAGTCCCAGTGGTACTATGGCTTAAATCATGAGAGGAGAATTCTAGGTGGGGTTTCAGAGGCTTAGTTGCTGTCGGGGGGATGTGGTTACCCCAGAAAACTCTTCCTTTCATAGACAAGTGCCTTTTTAGGGTGCTTGAGGTTATGTTTCTCCTGGTCTTACCCATAGAAGGCTGCCCACTGAGGGGCATGGGGCATAGATCACGGAAAGATGCTCCTGTACGAGTGCCACCATGCCACCTACCCCCGAGTCCACAGCCCAGAGCCACAGAGGAGCCCTTGGAGCAGGACCAACTCTAAACTCCTAACTTTTAAGCTCTCATATTATCAACTTTGTCAAACAGTCCTTTCCGACTGAGAACAGTTTCAGGAAAATCAGTTCATGTTTTCAAACTGTGACATTTCAACTCTCACTAAAGCATATTTTTTCCTGCTCTGATACAAATGTATATACAAATCAGAGATTATGCTCTCCCACTAATCACAGCTGTGACAAGTTCGGCATTCAGTCCACTAGGCTGTGGGTCATCCCACAGCATAAATGGCTACCAGTGGGACCTGGTTATCCTTTCTGGCATTGAATTTTAATGAATAGTACCTCTGTGTGATGTCAACTCCCACCAAATCCCTTCCATAAGACACCCCCATATTGTGGCAGCACAGAAATCATAGAGAAAGGATTAGGAATTATTCAGGGACACAAAGGAAACTATGTAGGTGTAATTAGAAATGAAAGGTGAACAACTCATAATCAGCACCTTTCCCACTCCACAGTGGTATTCTTTAATTAGAAGAGAAAAATCTGGGAATAAGTACTCAGTCATTCAGGAGGGGCTAGTAAATGTGGGTGCATTGAGTTTATCCTAGTTGGAAAATATATTTCCTCATTTTAGGCAATCAGTGCTCTCAGACTCCTAACTCTTGATGAGACTCAATTGAGAGACTCAATTTTAAAATGTATAAATTATTTACCTCTAGTATTAGATACCCTGGAGGGTCAAGGGACATACAACCCCTTTATGGCAACTTGCCACTTTAAAAATAGCAAAACCGAGTGTATTCTGAGTGTAGAGAGACATTTAGACTACAGTTCTAAATAGGTCTCCCTAAATTCTTTCTCTTATCATAAAGACTTCCAGCTTCCTGAAGCATGCTCCCCTCTGTGGGCTCATCCTCCTCAAAACTTTAGAGTCAAGTTTTGTCACAATTTACTCTCTGCACTTCTGTATGCAAAAGCTTGAAAATGCAAGTAGAAACAAAGAGGGGGATGAACACAAAATGTGTGTGGAATGCTGGCATATGTTCGCCTCCTGATTAGAAAAGACTCTCGGGGACTTATATCAATATATAATAGAAGGAAAATAATTGGAAATCTTTGGGGGAAGGAATACTTAGAACAGAGTCACGGACGTAGAAAAACGGTTGACTGGATCCCTGCTTTGTTCACTGCTGCATCTGTGCTCACAGTGAGCCATTGGTTAGGAGCTCCTGGGGGAAAGTATAATATCATCACAGTACCTCTCTCCTTCATTCCTATGTGCCCGTTAGACTTGCTGCAAATGCTCGTAAGTGAATAAAATAAGCAGCTACGGTTTTCATAATTATAAAATCACTTATTTATGAAACACCTTTTGTTCAACATTTATTAGCTGCTCAGCACTGTGCTATATATAAATCTACAGAGAAAAATCTGATGAGGGATCTTATTTTTTTAATCACTCTGAGGTACTAATATGATATTTTTATTACAATAAGGTGCTACTGATGCGTTGTCTGAAGCCCATATTGATCATAGCTGACGCAAATGATGAAGTGCTCGCTTCTGCTTGAAGCATAAATGTTGTAGGGCTGATACGCTGCTTGTGCCAATGAAAAGAAAAAAAACCCAGAGCTGTATAAGATTCCTAAGTGTTCTGCGCACAGCCCGAGCAGGCAAATAAACAGAGGACAGGAGATAACAGACATAAAAGGTATTTGAAAAAGGCATTTTGCAACAGTTTCACATTCACTGGAATGACCAAATCTAAAGGATTGATAATACCCAAAACTTTTCAAACTTGTTAAGAATCTGGAATTCTCAGATATTCTGAGAATGTAAAATAACCTAACTATGGAGAGTTGCCATAGTTTCTGAAAAATCAACATTTACCCCCTGACCCAGCCATTCAACCTTTCTCACCTACTAGGCTTGTTACTTCACTGAAATAATAAAAGTGGTATTTATTAAATACCATTTAATTATTCAATAAAATACTATCTTTGGATTTCTACCTATGCTAATTATTAATTCTTCACAAAATTCTTAAATGTTTGCCCTTATTTTACAGGCAAAGAATTAAGGCTGAGAAGATTAATTAATTCATTTAAAATTTGGCTATAGATAGGAGAATTTGTATTTAAAACATAGTCTCTTTCTTGTCAAAGGCATCATTATTAACCATTATCCCAGTGTATCCAATACCTTTTAAAAATTTAGATGTACTAACATACAATGCAATCCACAATTTTAAAGTGTCAATTTTAATAAGATTTACCATCAAGTAGCCAACACTCAGAAGGAAATGAATGATATTTTTGTTATAAAAGAAAGCTCTTGTTTGCCTTTTCACTTAATTTCTTTACCCTCAAAAGCAAACACTATTTGTACTGGGCATGGTGTTGCACACCTGTAATCCCAGCACTCTAGAGGCCGAGGCAGGGGTCAACATGAGTTCAATACCATCCTGTGCCACATAAGCAAGTTCAAGGCCAGCCTACAACACATAATGAGAGTCCGCCCTAAAAAAATTAAAAGAGCAAACACTGCAATTTGTCACCATTGATTTGTTTTGCCTGTTCTTGAATTTCATAAAATACAGTCAGAATTTCATTTTTATGTTTACAATGGTTAATGATGAGGACTTTTTTATAAAGACATTTTTATATCTTCTTTGAAATTTTAGGGTTTTTCATGAAATACTGGCTAGAATACAGTTTTGCTTTTTTTTTTTTTTTTTTTTTTTTTTTTTGCCCTTTTGAGACAGGGTCTCGCTATGCAATTGAGGCTGACCTTGTGCTCATTATGTAGCTGAGGTTGGTCTGAAACTCACAATGATTCTCCTGCCTCAGAGTGCTGGGATTACAGGCATGAGCCACCATGCCTGGTCTTAAAATGCAGTTTTTAATAGACTAGTTTTTCCAATTTTTCTCTGTCTTAGAGTCTTTGTTCTATGTTTCTGAGATGTAAACAATTTATATGTATTAGAATCCTGCTCTTCTGATTCTACTTAATACTCCACAATTTGTCTATTCCTTTTTGACATTTGCTGTAACTACAATTTGGTGATATTATGAAAATATGCCTAATTTGAAAATTCTTTTGCAAGTCTTTGCAAACACATGTTTTCATCTATCTTAGGTAATTGACTAAGGCTGAATGGCCGGGTCATAGGGTAACTGTTTGTTTATAAGAAACTGTGGCAACTGTCCACAGTTAGAGCATTTTACATTCTCAGAATATAAGAGAATTCCAGGCGAGAGCGGGCGTGTTCAGGGTGATATGGCCATAGACAAAAGAATCCCAGATACTTAACAATTTGAAAATTTGGAGGTATTATTAGCCCTTTAGATTTGGTCATTCCAGTGAATGTGAAGTGCTGGTGTAAAATTGTGCACCCCAATTAGCAAATAAGAGAATTCTAATTTTTCCACCTCCTCCTCCTTTTCACTTAGCAATAAAATTTTCAGATTTCTCTTTTTCATCCTTTTTAGCTCACTTCTTTTTTTTTTTAAAAAAAAAAGCTTTACTGTTTGAGAGCAGCATTAGGATCACAGCTGAATTAGGCTGACAGTGCAGAGGTTTTATGCAGAGTATACCCCGCTTCCCTCTCAGCACATGTATAACTTCTCACACCCCTGATATCACCCACTAGAGCAACGCATTTGCTGTCACTGAGGAGCCTATGTTGTAACATCGCCAAAATCCAAATCCATAGTTCACATTAGATTTCACTCTTGGTATTGCACAATGCTGTGGGTTTTGACAAATGCTTAATGCCATGTACCCAGCACTGTCAGGTCGTGGAACATGCCCTTTGTGTCTTCCTGTGCCTGGCTTATTTCACTTACAGTAGCATCAAGGGGGGCTGGTTCAGAACCTCTCCACTACATACAAGAATCCCAAGGATGCTGAAGTCCCTTTTACAAAGTGCTATACGATTTGTTTACAACCCATGCAAATCTTCCAACATATTTTAAATAATCTCTGAACAACTCATGTCTAACAGTTAGGAAACAGTGACATAAAATTTGTTATGCTTAGCACTCTCCTCCTCTGTGCCCCCTAATTCCTGGAAACTGTTGATCTCTTTGCTGTCTCATCCCCCTTATCTGTGATTTCATTTTTTTGGTTTCGGTTAACTAGTATTAAACAGGAAATTACAGAAATTTTAAAAGTTTTCTTCTCAACTGCTTTCCATACTTGGTGTCTCAGTGAAATGTCACACCACACTCTCTCTGAGTGCTTGCATCCAGCACATCCACGTAGTCTATCCTACCAAGGGACTTCTTACGCCCTCAGTAGCTGTCACAGTACTGTAGTATTTGCATTTAAATTTCTCTTATTCTACATAATTGTGCCTGTCAAAATTCCCAGTCATTTCATCACAATATAGTGTTAGAATTATTTCTTCTTATTATTAATTGACCTATTCTTTTTCTTTCTCTTTTGATAGGATATTTTTTATTTTTTATTAGTACATGTTTGCAGTTGATACACATACATAATAGATCTTAATTCTTTCTAGTACACATTACCCACTTCCATCTTTTGATTCCCTTCACATTTGAAAAAGATCTATGGGGTCCAGGCTGGCTTTGAACTCACTGTATAACCTAGGCTGATCTCAAATTTAAGATGCCCCTGCTTCCAGCTCCTAGGTGCTGGGAATTCAGGCATGCACCCCTCCATCTGGCTTGTTGTTAATCTCTTACTGCACCTAATTAATACATTAAACTTAATCCTTTTGTATAGGTGTAGGAAATAACATAGTATATACAGTTTGGTAGTATCCATGGTTACATGTATCCGTTAGGAACTTTGGAACACATCCCTTATGGTAGAGGAAGACTACTGCATTTGTATCATAAAGTATGCACATAACCAAAGAAACCGAAAAAAGTAAAATATGTGGTTGATTATTAGTATTATATTCAATTCATTAAATTGTATTATATAACATATTATATATTATTGTATCAATAAAGATATATAATTATATTAATTGAATTAATTTATATTTTCCTATGTCTCTTTTCCTAGTTTGATAATCTTTTTAATGCTGAAAATTTATTTCTTCATGTTTATCCACTTACCAAAGGGTATGTGGGCTGCTGTCAAGTTTTGACAATTATGAATAAGACTGAATGGAAGATTCATCTGTAGGTTACTAATTTCTTTCTAGTCTCTTTCTGTTGCCATATAATATTCTATTATGTGTATGTATCAGCTTGTTTCTTTCACGTTTTGAAAGATATTTTTGATGGTTCTAAGTTTTGGAAATTATGTATAAAGCTACTCTAAACATTTATGTAAAGATTTTGTGTGGGCATAAGTTTTCAATTCGTGTGGGTAAATATGAAGGAGCATAATTGCTAGATCGTATGGTAAGGACATATTTAGTTCTGTAAAAACCTGACGAAACTGTCTTCCAAACTGTGTATACCATTTGCCATTCTCACTAGCAAAGAGTGAGAGTTGTAACTATTCCATATTTTTAAAAACATTTTCTGTTGTGAGCATTTGGGATTTTAGCCAGTGTTTTGGACATTAGCTATCCCAGTGTATGCGTGACAGTATTTTCTTGCTTTAATTTACAGTTCCTCAATGAAGCTGAGTATCTTTTTATACACTTAATATGTATTTTTTCTTTAGTAGGTGTTTGTTCAATTCTTTGGCTCATTTTATAGTTTGATTGCTTTTTTCCAATTTGTGAATTTTTTTCATTACTGAGGATTGAATCCAGAGCTTTCACACTGAGCTGTGTTCTCAACTTTTTTAAAAATTTATTTTGAGACAGTCTCTCTAAATTCCTCAGACTGAGCTTAAACTTGTAATCCTCCTGCTTCAGCTTCCCAGGGGGCAAGGATTCCAGGCATAAACAACCATACCAGCTTATGTGTTGATTTGTACGTTCTCTGTATGTGTTTAAGCACCAATCTGTTATAAGATATGAATCTGTCTCTTGTAATTTTTATTTGTATTTTCACAATGGTTAATGATGAGCATTTTTAAAAATATTCAAGACATTTTTATATCTTCTTTGAATATTTTCTCAACCCTTTCTTAGTTTTTCATCTTATCACTGGTTTTAACAAAAAACCATATTATTCATATTTTTTCTGATTATTTCCTCACTTGCTAGTTTACATACATTCATGCTGCTTTTAAAGGCTTTTTTCCATTTCATTTAATTAAATAAATTCTCCCCCCCCCTCTCTCTCTCTGCCTCTCTCTTATTCTCTCACTGTGATACTAGGGATTGAACTAGGGACTTTTCACCGAGCTAAAAGCCAGTACTCTCTTTTTTAATTTGTACGTTGAGACAGAGCTTTGCTAGGTTTCTGGATTGCCAGAACATGGCTTGCTCCTGCTGTCCTCTCCCCTCAGCCTCGGAAAGTGCGGGGATTACAGGCTTGTGCAACTGCATGAGGCTTTGTCCTCCTTTGTTAAACAGTTAACAATCTCTCAAATGTTAAGCAACTTAAAAGTTAATAATTTCATTTCATTAGAGAAAAAAGACCACAAAACCTCTATAATCCTTTTAGTGTCTGTGTATACCTTGTTATATTCCCCTTGCATCTTCTGTTTGCTGCCTCTCGGTCTCTCTCTCTCTCTCTGTCTCTCTGTCTCGTCTGTCTCTCACCTTCATTATTATTCACAAGCATATATGATGCTTACCAGCATTTTTATTCTTTTCAAAGAAAAAAACATTTTCTTGAAGATTTTCTATTTCCTATTTAAATGATTGCAGTTCTTTTTCTTCTGTTTATTTTAAACTTACTTTGATACTGATTTGTTCCTTTTCTAGATTCTCAATCTACAAGCTTAGTTAGGTAATTGATTTTAAATATTTCCGCTTCTTTAATATTGATATTCAAAACTAATTTTAAAGCTTTACTACTTCAGAAAAGTTTTGCAGATTTTAGTATGTTGTACTTTTATCACTTATATCAGAATATTTCATAACATTTGTGATTTCTTCTTTAATTCATGGGCTATCTTTAATTTTGTTGTTCAGTTTCCAAACATTTTGTCTGCATGTGCTTGAAAGTGAAATGCATTTTTATGTTGTGAGGTATCTTTATAAAGTTCATGTAGGTGTAGTTGTCTGACTATACTGTTCCTATCTGCCATATCCTTAGTGATTATCTGTTTACTCTGTCAAATATTTTCAAATAAATGTGATATTTCATCTGCTCATGAATTTGCCTGTTTCTCTTATTTAGTTGGTTTATTAACTTAATGTGGGTCTTTTATTAGGTTGCACATACTCTTGTCTGAGTTTGTTTTTCAATTAATTGATCTATTAATTCTTACAAAATGTTCTCATTATCTCTGCTATGTCCTGTGAAGTCTACTCAGCATGACACTAACAGAGACACACTGGCTCTTTAAGCTTCATAATTATGTACTTCATTTACTTGAATCTTTCCAACACTCAACCTGTCCAAGTCAGCTGTATATACATATGGTGCCTGACTTACTGATAATTCCAATTATGGAAAAAGTGATATCCATGCAGTAGAAAACACATTCTGAAGTTTGGCCTTTTTCTGGGGTATTGATGAGCTAGTGGGATTCTCCCCAAGCCCTAGGCAGGGGCAGTGAGCTACAGCCACCAGTCCACCATGTGATCATGAAGGGGGACAGCTGACTCCCTACAGTGCTGTGTGGCCTGCACATGGGGAGCTTGTGTTTTGAGTTTCTGTATCTCGTCATGTGTGTCAAACACGTGTCTGTGTGTGTCCATGAAATGTTCAACACTTTATTGTAAAGTAGGCTGTGTGTCAGGTGATATTGCCCAAGCATAGGCTGGGTTAGAGTCCTGAGTGTGACACATAGGCTAAGCTGTGATGTGTGGCAGGTTAAGTGAATTAAACACATTTTTAAACTTAAGATACTTACAGTTTACAACTGGTGGTCAGGATGTAACTGCATCATCATTTGAGGAGCACCACAGAAAGAAAGAGAACGAAGGGGAAGAGTAGGAGGAACAGGAGGTGGAAGAGGAAGAAGGGGGAGGGGGAAGCTACATATTAGTTATAAAGAATTAAATCGTGCAATTATGAAGGCTAACAAGTCCCCGAATCTGCATGACCACCGGCCACCAGCTGGAGGCCCAGAGCAGCCATTGTTTTGGTCTCAATATGAGTGGGAAGATCTAAGGACCTGGAAAGTGTGTGTGTAGTTCCGGTCAAAAGGAGACAAAAGTAGACACACTTAAGAGCCCATGAGGCTGAGTTTCAGTTTGAGTCCACAAGCATCCCAGGTAGAATTGCACCAGACACGCAGAGCGCTGGTATGAGGGAGGTTTGGCTTCCTTGCTGCACTCGGGCAATATCTGACCAAATATCTGAGTACCCCATGACCCAGGCAAATGAGCATATAAAATTAATTGCTACACTCAAGTTGTGATTTTTAATCCATTTAGTAATTCCTGCCTTTTTCATTGAATACTCAAGTAACTTTTAATATAATTACTGATGGGGAAGACTGCAGTTTGTTACTTTGAAGATAACAATATACAATGAACTAACATTGTTACTCTTCTGCAATCTTGTTTTGTAATTTTACACCATTGTTTTTATTGTTTATTTTTCTTTTCTTTAAAATAAAAAAATTAAAAGTAAAATAATAAAATAATAAAAAATAAAAAAGTGTAGTTTGCCTATATTGTCTTTTATTTCCTACTTGTGACATCTATTTTTTGGTTCCCATCTAGGAGTAATCAAGTGTTTTGGAACTCCACTGTCTCCTGTATGGACTTTTGATTTATACCTTCTCTTAATGGTTGCTCTACAAATCCTAATATGTATCTTAAATGAGGCACTCTGTCAAAATACTATCTAGTTCATAAGTAAGACCTGTACAACTGTGTAATTCAAGTTGAACTCCTCACACATTTTGCATTCACATTGTTATCTATTTCACATCTCCGTGCATATGAAAACCCTCGCAATATATGGCTGTATTTCTCTGAGTAGCTAATTCTTTTCTCAAACAGTTTAGATCAATGAAGTAAGCCTTTGCTTTGAAAAAATCATACTGACTGATATTCATTAACATAGGCAAAGTGTATTTACTTTGCACACATGTGTGGTAGCTGAGGTTATAAGAAGAGACACTGTTCTAACAGGCATACGTTTCAGTACTGTGCAGAGGGAGGACATCCTGCATTATTTACACAGTTATTCTGCATAGTGATGTCTCAATCAACAGAAACCATATGTGTCAGTAGTCTCATAAATGCATATCTCCGAATGACATTGCAGCATTTTAATTTGTATAAGGACAATCTGTGGAATTCCCATGATGATGAAGTTATCTGAGAGTACATTTCTCAGAATATATCCCTGTCAATAAGCAATGCACAACTACATATGTATGTTTATGCGTATATTTTAAGAATATTCTTTTATGACTATAAATAGTTCAATGTAACCTCAATATAATGTTCTATATTAAATTATATATGTTAGGCTATTTTAAACATGTGTATATGTAACAGTTACATGTTAAGTTAATTCAACACATTTTATTGAGCACTTACTACGTTTTGGGTGGTCTGCTTGGCTCTGGAGATGAATCAGTGAAGGTATAGGCAAACACTCTTCCCATCTAGGGTTCACATTCAAGTGGGGAGATGCAACCAATATAATAAGTACTTTATAGTTATGTGTTATAAGGTGACTGTTGTTAACCGTGATGACACCCTGCAGCAAGAGACCAACAATGATTCTTCTTTATTGTAAGCATATCTTGAATGATTTTTAGATTCAAATGAGTATATATGGAAAAGAGCTCTCTTCCATAAACTGCTTGTAAGAAGTAAACAGGAATGAGAATGCTCATGTCTTTATACAGGTGTATAGTGTATATTAAACAACTTCAAAGTACTTTTAGCTACTTCCATGTGCTGCACAATGATGTTTCAGTAAATGACAGACCATTCATATGAGACTGGTCCCATAAGATTCTGAGAACCAGTCGCAGAGTGTCCATGTTAATTTGTGTAATTGAACTCTCTGGTGTTTGCAAAATGACAACATTCCTCATGGTGTAGTTCTCAGAATGTATCCCATGGTTAAATGATACATGACTGTATACGTTTTTATGAAACCCTCCAACACACACGTACATGTGCAGGCTTTCTGAGAATACACTCATGCCTTTGTACATATCCATAGATAGTCCCAGGGGGTATCACTTCTCTGCAGCCTGAAATTTTTTCCTTAGCTTTTCTCATAGCATAAGTTTGCAGGAAATAGTTTGCTTATATTTTCTCCTGTTATACTGTACATGTGAACGCTTCACCCTAAAGACTGTTTCCTTTGCTATGCAGCTTTTTGACTTGATGTAATCTCATTTGTCTATGTTTACTTTTATTCCCTGTGCTTTCAGGTTCCTGTCCAAAATAAACACTTGCCTTTTCCAGTATCCTGACACATTCCCCCTGTTTTCTTCTGGTGGTTTGTTTGTATGTTACACTGAAATCTTTATTCTGAGTTGACTTTTACATCCAATGAGATAGGAGGGTGTAGTTCTATTCTTCTGTGTGTAGATTTTTATTGTCCCAGAACCGTGCATTAAAAGACTGCAACTATCACATGACCTCACTCATGCATGGAACAGAAAAAGGTTAATTTAGCAGAAGTTGGCAGCAGAATGGTAGTTACCAAGGAAGGAGGGAGAAAGGGGAAGACACGATGAAAAGAGTTGATTCATGAAATTAAGCTGCAGTTAGACAGGAATTAGAAAGATCTGCTACAGGTAGTGACTGTTTACCATATATCTCAAAAAGAGAGATGACAGGATTCTGAATGTTTTCATGATAAAGAAGTAATGAATGTTGGAGGAGGTAGATGTATTTAATCTAATTACACAGTGTACACACAAGGAAATATCATATGGGACTCCACTAATATGTACAATTTTTGAATTTTTATGTATTTGTTTTCAAACAAAATTTAATTTTTAGCACAGGTTTTTTTATAGCCTTTATTCATACTGTTTTCCTGTATATAATATCTCCTACTCACTAATTATAAGATTTTCACAAGTTTTATAAGCATTCCATTTATCTTGATTGGGTTTCACTGAGTTTATGAAAGCATAGGTTAAACATTTTACCATTTTAACAAAAAATTGGCTATTGTCTCTTCAAATAATTCTTCTGTTCTTTTTCTCGTACATTCCTGAGTTTCCTACTGCACATACATATGTTTGCATATTGTCTGAAATTCCTTTAAAATTGTGTTATTTGTGCTAAAAATTACTCCAAGTATACATTCTACATCATTGGTTTTGGGTACTATTCACTGCTTTCTTTTGGGGGGTTTTAATTTTGGATATTTTCCATTGAAACTCTTCATACTCACTGATCCTTTGTTCCATTCCTATATTCAGTTTGGTCTTAAGCTCACTGAGTACATTGTTCATTTTGGTCTTGTGCTTTTCTATGATATCATTTTCATTTGCCATTTATTGTTCTCTGTAATGAGGTAATCCCTCATTATTTCATGCTTGATACATAGGTTGATTTTAGTTAATTTGAAAATCTTTTCTGTCAATTCAAACTTCTAGGTTATACCTAGGTATCTGTGTAATGATTATTTTCTTTGACTGTGAATCACATTCATCTGCTACTTCCCATATTTCTTAATTCTTTATTGTGTAGTAAAAGTATATGTAAAAATCACAGGCTGACATAAATCATATATCTTCCTGGAAAAAGGTACAATTCTCCTTCTGCCAGACCACTAAAATTTGGGACTTGATCTAATACGAAGTTGAGTTTGATCTGGAATTTCTTGCAACTATACTTAGATTCAGCATCACAGTGATGGCTTAACATATTTTGGAGGTGAGAGAAAGAGATTGCTTTAAGCAGAGCTTCAAACCTAAGGCCGGTGGGACTTCAAATCTCTATGCATCAGATCCAGCTGTTTGTTCTGTGAATGTACAAAACCTGTCTTTCTCTTCCTATCTGTCCTCTCCTTCTTCTTCATCTTTTTCTTTCCTTTAAATCAACTTACCAAAAAATTTCTTTGGTTCAACTGCGAGTTTCTTTACTCCTCAGCTCTCTTCCCGGATCTCCTAGCCTCAGGAGATCATTCTGCTTTGCACTTCTCTGCCTGCAGTCTTTGTTAGCACATGGACACAGTCAGTGATGCTCTCGGGCGCTTTGGGAAGGACTGCTGTCAGTTTCCTGTCTCTGGGCATAGCCCTGCAGCAGATGCTTTACATACAGGAAGGAGTTGTGCACTTTAAGGGACTCCTAGTCTTCCCTAAAGAATAAACTTGACTCATTTGTAGGAAGATAGATGCACCTAGAGGCCATATGTTAAGGTGTCTTATCCTCACCCTGTCCTAAGCTGGTCTTTTCCCAGCCACTATCTTGCTCTCCAGGAAAAGCCCTAAATTTTCATTTCCCCTGCCTTCCTTTCAGTTCTTGGTGTGATTCGCCCATGCCATTAGAGAAATCCCTGGAGGGGACACTTGGCAGGTGAATTGAGGCTTCCTTCAAACTCCTTAGAAATCTAACCCCTCAAGCTAGACAATATGCAGTCAGTGACAGTTAGTCAATCTCTGGCTGGTTTTTCACTAGAGACATTTATAGGGGAGTTTGTTCTAACTTCTGTATTCCCCTCCGAGGTCAAAGCAGCAATGGGTTTCTGCTCCTAGAAGATCATCTCTCAAGTTTAATTAGTTTAGGATTCTTTGTGTCTTCAGTTCTCTACTGTGCTCTGTAGCTTGTTTGAATTGCTCTCATGTTTGGTTGGAACTATCTGCTTCCAAGCTGAAAGTGGAAGTCTTTTCCAAACTTCTAGCAACACAATTCCCCAAAGTCATAGGAGATCCATCATTGTGTAATAAAGTTGGAGATATCACTACAACGGCCCAGCTTGACCCTGAAATTCCTTTAAAATTGTGTTATTTGTGCTAAAAATTACTACAAGTATACATTCTACATCAAAATACTGTATGTCAGTATGAAAGACTAAAGATGTCAGTGTTCTGACCAAACTTCATTAGGGCATCATGCTTGTTTCAACTACAATTTCTACTTTGAATAAATTCACCACACTCCATGATCAGAGAAGGAGCTGTGTATCTATGCTGTGAGTTGTGCAACACCCAGCCCAGCACAGAGCAGGAAATGTGTGGCACAGCGCACCAGCATTACTGCCAGTGGCGGGGAGCGCTGAGGGTATCGGTGACACAGATCTCCCGGGGAGAGGAATGGCTGGAAATGCTGAAGGGTGGGCTGAAGTACGATTTATGTCTTTAGGAGACAAAGCCTAATGAAAAAGAGTCATGTTATACTCTCTAACAAGTAAAACTGCAGAGAGGTTGGATCTAGAAATAACTTTGAATAATACAAGGGCAATCCTCTGAAAGAATTTCTTTGTTATTTAAACACAAGGGAGTACTAGTCTGTCATAAAGAATAAACTGGACTCATTTGTACGAAAAGAGATGCACCTAGAGACCATATGTCAAGTGAAATAAATCAGACACACAAGTTTAAATATCACACGGCTTCCCTTGTATAAGAAACCCAAAGTACACATAAAGACAAAAATGGAAGATGTACAGTAGGAAGTAGGGAGAGAGGCCTTTCGCAAGTGGGAAGGGGACCAAATATGAAGGAAGAAGGAGAGAAAGAGGATGAAAAAAAAATTGAGATGAGTACACGCAGCAGCTCCACACATGCAATGTAAATGCTGCATCCTGCTGACAGGCTCTAATGAAAAACTAAAGCAGAAAGAAAGGACTTCTGAAGTCATCTAGATTTCTTCGTGATGTAGAACAAGGTGAGGACAGTGAGGCCACGCTGCAGTATGTCCTTCTCAGACAGGGGAGAAGGAGTTAGCTATAGGCAGGCAGGTAAATTTTCTGAGTTAGTAGAAGACAGCTATGCAAAAGTTCTGAACTTTAGCGAACAGAAGAGAAAGGAATTATTGAAACCACTGGATTGTGGACACTTTTCACGTGAAAGAAGTGGAAAGCAGAGAGGGACTGCATGGCGGGAGGGTGTAGAGTGAATATTGCCGTTTCTTCCTTTGGGTTCTCTCCCCCACACTAAACCTCGGTGCTTTGTCTTCTCTGTGTCTCAGGCATTTGTGAAATTTCCCTGGTTTTCCAGTCTTATTTTCACTGTCCATCCTTCATTACATTGCTAAGCATATCTTTGGGGGTGGCTACGGGTTACAAAGTCCTTTATGTTTCTCATGCACGAAGTCTTTGATTTTGTCAAGAGTCTATCTGAAAATTAAATTCCTACTCCAAGGGCTCCTAGAGAAGCATGTACCTAATGGTAAGGGGAAAATGGGATCAATCCGAAGGTGGCAGGACAGTTCAGCCACACCCTTTGCTAACAGTTGGGCGAGCTCTTCATTTCTCCCTGAGCCAAGGGGGAAGGCTGGGGGTTGAGGTTCCATGTGTTGTACCGGAACTGTTGCGAAAACTGTCTGAGCTCCCTCAAGGCCAGGCTTGGATGAAGCCCCAGCAGGGTGCTCGGAGAATGCATCTTCCAAAGGCACTCAAGGACGTTTTCCTGATGAAAGGGTGTGTGGGGGGGTGGAGTTTGGCTTCCTCTCGGATCAAAGAAGTCACTATTTTAATTTTGAAAAGATATCAAAGGAAATAAAAAACGCGGGTGGTCGGGATGTGAGGTGGGTCTGTGAAGAAGTCGCGGGAGCTGGCGGGGGCAGCTCCCCAGCCCTTTCTACCGCGTCCCGCTGATCCTGGAAACCTCTCGCCTCCTAGTGAGTCGTCGCTCTATTTTAGTCGCTCCTAAATGTAACATTTTTTGCAACTTTTTGTACTCAAGACTCATCCAAAATTCTCCTTGCGAAAACACTTAGTTCCTTTTTTATTAGAGAGTAATAGTTCATTTCATAAAGGTACCAGGGTTTACTTATCCACTTACCTTGTTCAGAGACGTGGATGTTCCAGCTGTGAGCTAATGCAAAGCAATGCTGTGATAAATGTTAGCATACCAGAGGATTTTGTAGGAAAATGTGCCTTCATTTCTTTAAATCCCCCAGACTGTGTGAAACCCATCAGATCATAGGATATGTACATGTTCAGAAGGAACTATGCACCTGTTTGCAGAGTGGCTGTATGATCTGACACCTCCACCTGCAATATGTGGGAATTCCAACTGCTCCATACCCTCTTTTGGATAGTGATAGTAGATTTTTAAGGCATATTAATATGTGAAAATTACATTGCAGCATTGATTTATATTTTCCTAATGTATAATGACACTGATCAGTTAATGTGGTTGTTTGCCACCCATATATCTTGCTTGGCTAAGTGTCTGTTTCAGTGCTGGCCTGTCTTCAAATTGGATCATTTATTTTCTTAATATTGAACTTAGAAAGCTGTTTTCTATATTCTAGATGCAAGTCTTTTTAATATGAAGTTTACAAATACTTCCTTAAACGATGGCTTGCATTTTTATTGTCTTGACAGTGTCTTTCAAAGAACAATACATTTTAATCTTCTTGAGGTCTAATTTTTGTAGTTCTTATTTTGTAGATCATGCTCTGGTGTCCTAGTAACTGTTCTTCATCAGACACTAGATTGTGAAGGTTTCCCCCTAGTTTTTCTTAAAAAGTTTTAGATCTTGTAAAACTCTACATTACAGTTAGAACTGCGCTTCATTTAGAGTTAATTTGTGTACAAGGTGGAAGGTTTATGTTGAAGATTTGGAAGTTGGTTGTTTTGAATGATTCTGCATGCAGATGTGTGATTGTACCAATGCCTCTTATTGAAAATATTGTCTTTTCATTAAATTGTTTTTGAATATTTGTCTGAAATCAGCTGGCTATGGTTGTGTGATGTGAGTTCTGTGTTCTATTCTGGTAATCTGCATGTCTGCCAGGCAAATATCATGCTGTCTGAATGCTCAGTGTGTTGTCTCAAAATTGAGTAGAATACTTTTTCCAACTTTATTCACATATTACACACTTCAAAGCTATTTACATTCCTTTATTTTTCAGTATAAATTTTAGAGTTGATTTGTGTATTTCTAAGGTGGCCAACTCCTTGTAGAGTCAACCCAAGACTCAGTCACAAAAGACAAAATAAATCACAATAATAATGCAGTATGCAATTAATAGATATATACATAGCATTAATTTCATATAATGTGATAATTGCAGTGTTACTTGGAATTGCATCATTTTATATAATTTACCTTATGTTACATAGTGATATTTTTACTGGCCCTAAAACAATTTAGGGCTAGTAAACAGTGGTAATTAGTGATAATTAATAGTAAGGCTTATTAATGAATTAATCCGCTAAGTGAAAACATAAAATGTAATTTATATTTCTTTTTGAAGCTGTTTGCCTACTAAGTGTACCTTTAATTATCATAAACGTATTTTGTTTTTTCTTTAAAAAACATGTGCTTGACTTTCAAAAGCAGAATGCTAATTCAAAAGGGTCATAGAACATGATATTGCAGTATTGTACTCAAAATTATCAATGATATCATGATATACATCCTATGATGCAGTGAGGTATATTTTTCCCCTTTAGATTCCTTCCTGAACAATATTTGTGCATGGTGCCTGCAGCTTTCATCATATTCTTTGTGTCTTTTATGTAATGATGAAACAGTATGGGAGTGAAAAATGAAATTTACCTTGGCCTTGACCTCTGTTCTCATCACGTACATATTGCGCTGATCCGAGCGTTAATCCAATGTAAAGATATCAGGCTCAACCTGTTCCCAACAAAAGTTTGAACATGGAATATTTTGGATTTTGCTTAGCAACAGCAGCAGGTTTTTACAATTGTAAGAATCTGTTACCAACTTTCAAAATTCCCATGCACTCCTATCTATAGGATTGGTTTGGTAGACTAGCTGTCAGTGAGGTCCTCTGAGTCTATAAACCCATCATTATCAGCTGTGAACATCTGAAATGTCCACTTACATTGGGTGGCCTCCTAAGTTAACCCTTTTTCTCACAGAAAATGGTTTTAGGTTAGAGAGATAAACAGAACTTGCAAAATTCAATTTGGGGGCTGGGTGTGCTGGCACACGCCTGAAACTCCATCTCTCAGGAGACTGAAGCAGAAGAATTGCTATGAGTTTCAGTCCAGCCTGAACTACCTAGCAAGACCCTAACACAAAAAAATTTAAAAAAATCAATTTGGATTCCAAATAAGTTACAATTTCTAAGAAAATATTGAGACATTCCAGTTTAAATTGTTTGACTTTTACTGAGTTTTGAAATACTTAATTCCCTGAAGTGTGAGGGCACTTTGCTTTGATTTTGTGCTATCAGTTTTTGTTGTAACCAGTGTACGACATCAAGTAACTCAAGGGTACTCACTTCATCATTAGTTATGCTACATATAGCCTCATCACTCACCAACAGTTTTGGGGCAAAAGCATATAAATTTCAGGTTTATTACTTTTTAAAATTTATTTCCAATTCAAAGTATTTCCAAATTAGGAAAGGATAGTCTCCTTTTCTCACACTTTAAAAATATGACCTTCTGGAACTGGGCACACACTGTAATCCCACTACTCAGGAGGCTGAGGCAGGAGGATCGCTGAGAGTTTGAGGCCAGCCTGGGCTGCAAAGTGAGCTCAAGGCCAACCTGAACTACATAGTGAGACCCTGCCTCAAAAATACAGTATATATGTGTGTGTGTGTGTGTGTGTGTGTGTGTGTGTGTATACTTCTGGATCACCAGAATATTGGTATCTTTTCATAGCTAGCTAGGAAGACACTTGCTTTGCAGGAGCATATTTAAGGATGCTACTTCTCTCTACTTGCAGAAAGACAGCATTATTTGTTTTCCTCTGTGGTTTTTAGAAGATTGAAAAGTTATCACTAAGGTTAATTATGAAAGCCTCAAAATAACAAAAAGCATAGATGTTCCTTTTTAGCAGTGCTGTATGAAATATTAGCAGGTCATATCTTTTCATTTCCTTTGATCAAAAGCTCATAGGCTGAATGGAATTTGCCAAATTTACACTGGTACTGTTGTCCCGATATGCATATGGATGAGCAAAGTCTAGTTAGGATTTGAATAAGATATAAACAATCTTTTGTTTCATGTTTTCTGTGGTTTAATTAAAATTTTCATTAAAAAGCAAGAAAACAGTTAGAAGCTCCTGTTTAAAAGATTAAAATGACCGGGACATGGGGAACACATTCTTTTTCCACGACTTGATGCATTGCTTGGTATTTTATACAAAGCTTGATTGATTAAAAGACTTCACTGAATCATAACACATCTGTTATCAAAATGTCACATATTATTGGCCTAGAGGATGCTTAAATTGCAACTTGTAAGTCAGGGAACATAACTTTACTCAGTTTTAAATAGTGATCCAGAAAATAAGATAATTATGTTTGAAAATAAAGAATCCAAAGATCTGTGGATTACAGTATCCACAGGGTTCTAGAACAAACCTCCCCAGATTCTATGCATCAACTGGACTTGCGTGTCTCATCCCTGGGAGATTTGGTCTCCATATAGCCAAAAGATGATGCAGAGACACAAGGAGAAGGCAGAGAGCCAAAGAGAGCCCTAAAGCAGAGCCTTTTCTCATGATTCTCAGAAGGAACCATGTCTGCTGAAAACTTCGTAGCAGAATTTACTCCCCCAAACTGTGAGAAAACAAATTTTTGTTGTTCAAGCCACCCAGGCTGTGACACATGGTTCTTGCAGTCCTAGGAAAGTAAAACAGATTATATCTCCTCCAGCAAGCCCAGCCACAAATTGTTTTCTGTGCATGGTATAATGTGTTCTGTCTTGTTTATTTACCTTTTCAATGCAGTTGTATGTGACCTTCATAGGCCATTAAGGTAATGCAATCATTTAGCCTTCTGGGACATGCTTGCTGCTGGTATTGTAATAGTTCCCGTTTTCAATATCTGAATTCTGAGAAAACATGCTTACACTATCATAAAGTTAGAAATTGAACTGAGACTAAATTGGTACAACACAGAACAGTTAATCTGCAGGAAAACCAAATAATGGCGAATGCTAATGATTAGAACATACTTCAGAGGCATTCATAAGTCATATGAGCCAAGTGATGCAACAATAGATGACCCATTACTGCGGGCTGAAACCATGGTTACCAGCATCTGTGGTCAGGAAAACATAGTGACAGTGACTACAGAGAGCACGTAGCATTGCCAGCTGCACTGCACACTGAGGATCTATAATACCCATAGCACAGCCTCCGCCCCTCTTGGGGGGCTATGGGGTACACATTATAGGTTCTTCTCCTGGTTTGTATCACTCATACTCAACTTTGTGAGTTTTCAAACCCACAGAGAGACTTCCAGCAGAGTAGGATTACTAGTACTAAAATCAGGAGAACTTAGGCACACTGTTGGGACTCTGAGTGAAACTGCATTAATCTTAACAGATCAATTTGATCTGTTCACTGTATTTCACTTTCTGATATTTGAATATGATTTTTCTCTCCATTTATGCAGGTCTTTGATTTTCCATCAGTTTTTTAAAATACTTTTTAACACACAGATCCAATACATATTTAATAGATATATATGTAAGTATGTTTCAGCTACTATAAACAGTACTTAATTTTACATTTTAGTTTCCAATTATTATTCCCAGGGAATAGAAATATAATTGATTTTGTTTGCTACATTTATATCCTGTCACCTTGCCAAATTCACTTATTTGTCCTAAGAGAATTTCACTCTTATTTTTATAGATTATTTCAGATCTTTACAGTAGATACTCATATCATTTGCAGATAGAGACATCTTTATGTCCTCTTCCTTGGTCTATAATTATTTTACCTTGTTTATTCATTTTATTGAAACAGCTAGGATTTTTATCATCAAGATAAAAGAAATACTAAGAATGGAAACGGTATTCTTGTTCCCAGTATTAGAGGGTAACATTCTGCCTTCCATCAAATATTAGGTAATATTAGTTGTAAGGGTTTGGGGGATGCACGTTACTAGGTTGATGGTTCTTTTTATTTTTAATTAACATGTATTTATGTATATTTATGAGATATAGTATGACAATGAGATAAATGCATATAATGTATAACACAAAATCAGGGTAATTATCACAATGAGCTCTCATTCAGACATAAAAAGAATGAAATTGTATAATTTGCAGCAATGTGGATGGGTCTGTAAGAGAAAGTGTCAAATAAAAGAAACCAGGAATAGAAACTCCAGTGTTGTATTCTCTCACCTACTTATGAAATAAAACATTGCAGAGCAGGAATTAGCTCTGGTGATAGTCCTTTCCATACCTATTTGCTGACAATTTTCATCTTTAAATTTAACCAAATGCCTCTTCTTCTTGAATTGACATGATATGTTTTTTCTTCCTGATATTATTAATATGATGAATTATGATTATTGGTTTCTTGATATCGAAGCAGCCTTGCATTCTTGAGATGAATAAGAAAGACGGCAGTGGTGTATTTTTTATGTTAGTAAATTCAATATTCTAATGTCTGCTGGAGTTTGCCATGAGCTATACTCCCGAGAAGACCTCTCTCCGTCTTCTTCATTCTCTGACACACTTTTGGGAATGTCTTTGTCTCTCTCTACCACTTCTCTGAGAAAATAGAAGAGCATCAACTTCGTGTCACAGATACAAAGAGACCTGCATCTGCCAGTCACCTTCTGTCTCACTCTTGTGACAGATTCGTTCCTGACTGTGCTGAAGGCTGGTAATTTACACCGTGTGTGTTACCACCACGCCCTCAACCTCACTCTCTCCTTCTGTAATTGAATATATTCATGTCCTTTCCCCTCACACACTGCTCAGTTCTCAATCCACTGATTTTACCTTCTCTAAATCACTGTCCTATTGAAGTTACTCTTCACAGAGTGCAGTGCTCTCTGTTAGTAATTTCTGTAGCTATTCTTCAGGTACTTATGATTCAAATCTCACCCAAATTTAGCACAACTGGTCATTTCTTCATTCCTGTGATATCTCCCAAACTGTGTCCTCTAAAGATAACTTTATTCCTAATCCTCATCCTCTCTTGATAGTATTTAATCTCTCTGCCTCTCTCCCTACACAATTAATTCTCCTTGATCCTCCTTACTACTTAAGATGCTAAATACATATGCCTTTAGGAATAAAAAATAACATAAATAAATAGTCAAAAGTAGCTGGAATTATTGTTTGAGAGTGAGCTGAAGCATACCTCCTGCCAGAACAGCTCAGGAGGAAGCACAGATTACCTTCCCTGTGTTCTCCTTAATCACAGAACTTTAATCTCTCTGAGTAATTCATAGCATTCCTTTCCCTAAGTAATTCATAGGATTATACTCTACATCTTCATTTGTTCTCTTGCAAATTTATCACCGATCAAACGCACATCCATATTCACTGGCCTCCCATTCATGTCAGACTCAACATATCTAAAATTGAATTCATCATCTTCCATTGTAAATCTGCTCATTTCCAAAACTAAAAAGTGACCCTTCTCAAGAAGCAGTTCATGCTAGAAACCTGGGCATAACCCTTGACTCCTCTCTCTTTATTCATAGTATTTAATAAATCACCAATTTTTGCAAGCTTAATCTCCAAATATTTCTAAATTTTCTCCATTGCTTTCCCCCTTAAATAATTACTTCTTAGTTAAAGCTCCCATCACCTCTCACCTCAGTTGGAGCTAGACGCACAATGCACCCTTGCACAGGAGCCCCGTAAGCCCTGCTTTAATCACCGACGGTCCTTCCCAAATTCATGCGATATCTCAACAGCCTGTCATGCTCAGCCACTTCCTCTGGCTCAAAATGCTGTTTTGATTTCTGCTATGCAACTAATCCTACCTTACTCTTCTATCACCCAGTTACTTTTCGCAGTCAGCTATTAGTTTTCCTTTGCTACCTGATATGAACGCGTTTGTTTCCCAGGACCGAAACATGAATTTAGTTCTATTTACTCTTCACACTTTCTCTCTAGCTAAATGCACGTTCCATTGTCAGGGGATGATTTTGTTGAACCCAGTGTCTCTCTTGGCTACCTTCTCTCTGCTGCAATATTTCATAGAATCCTCAAATGCAAGCTGTTCATTGCTTCTCCCCAAGACTGTTATATTATCCCCCTTCCTTAGCTTAACGCGTAGTGAGACCTCACCTGTGCTCAAGCCTGAGACTTCAGAGTCAGGACCTTGTCTTCATGACCTTTATCACACTGTCTATCCTTCAACTAAGTCCAAAATAATAAAATAAAGCAACGTTAGCAATGTTCTTGGACAGAACTGCCGGAACAGCCACTCTTACACTTTGTGTGAGTCATTAAGTGAAATGAGAGTTACTTAAATGGAAGCACTTTGATATGCGAACACTTAATCTGGTAACCAAGGTAACTATTAGGTGACTGGGTAGGTAGCATCCTGGAGACCATTTTTAGTATTTCACAAATATCTACAAATCCCTAGCACAGGTTGGCTATATGGTCATTGCTCAACAAATGCGTATTAAATAAATATATAAATAAATTTTATACAATAAAGACAACAAGGTATTTGTGTATTAGGTGCAAACAGGATTCTACTTAGACACGGGAAAATAAATAATCTAGTTAAGGGCTCTAAACCGTTAGGAGATAAAATAAAGAATGATGGAGAAATTAAAAGATAAAGAAGGCTGTTTTAGACCTGAATAGAAGTGTATTTCCAATCTCCTTTGTACTGTATTTCTAAAAGATATATGTCTAGATGCTTTGTGTGTATTTGCACAGCATCTCCTCGGACACAAAAAATCTCCTGAGAAGTTGATCCTGTGCTGCACGCTTTCCAGCTGTTAATTACTTCTCATCCTATAGATGTCAATTTATGCAGCATTTCTCTTGGCATGTCCAAGCTGTGTGCACCTGCTTTTGCCTCCTTATCCTCATATTTCTCCTAGCATAGCGCTCTCTTCATCGAAGCATAATTGTTATTCACCTGCTTCTTTCTGTGTAGTGAATGCTCAGTGACCACAGCACAGTGTCTATCCAGTTCACCCTTCATCCCTAACTCACAGCACAGCATCTGCAAAATACTAGAAACCCATTGTACATTCTGAATGAGCACACAACACAGTGTTTAGTCATTCACCATGCTACAGCGTATCAGGGTAAAAGAATGCCATCTCAATTTACTTTCACTGGTTCTGGACCTTTGTTCTTTTATATCTGATCAATTAAAGAACATAAACAGCTTGCCTTAGTAATGAGGCTGGATTTTGTTTTCATTTTCTCCCTCGACATGTATGTTTTTGCATTTGGAAAACTGCTTTATTTATGTCCTCTTTACTTATACTATATGTACCGACAGGTTCATTTTGTGTAGTATTTAAGGAAGTAATATTTGAGACAGTTTTCTGTTTTTGCTATTTTTCTGCAGTTTTTTCTTTCACTACTTCTGACTAATCTATATTTTCTCAACTTTGGGTTGCTTGATTATTGCTTACTACATTTGGTTTTATTTTCTATATGGAAACGTCTTCTAATATTTTAAGTTTCTTAAACTGAATAACAAATAGCCATATGTGGGTCCTTTAAGTCAAGCATCAGGAAACCATTACACAGTTCAGATACAATTCTTATCCTTCATTATCTAAAAATTCAGGAAGAGAATGACAAAATGTACTTATTTATAAACAGCTTGTGTATTTGCCTGATTAATTTAGACCATAACTGTGCTTGAAATTGGTGATCTTGAATCAGTAAATTACAGATGAAAGTGGAAGAGGCTGTGATGTCTAAGAAGAGAGAAGACTTAACTCTGGATCAATTTATTTAAAATATTTCTCTCTGATTTAATCATAGTACTGCTTAAAATTATTTATGTCCTCCTGGGACTGCTTAAGCTATGTGTCATCACAATTTATATTAAATTTTCAAAGGCCCTTTCTGCCCTCCACTACTTTAATAAAATGAAATTAATTAAAGTGAACATTGTGTGCGTGGCTGTTTGGCAGGTAAAAGGTCACACATTACAAGAAGTTGGGAAAACGGTTCCCCACCGTAGCCATCTAAGCAGCACCACGCTGCCATCCTGGATATGAACACTGATCAGCAATCCCCTGCCCTTCTTCTGAGTGACCTATCCGAGCATCTTTGAGGAAAGCCGTTTGAAAAATATTTAATTTAGTGCACAGCATGAAAATCTAAGAGAGCTACTGAGTGCGTCTTCCTCATGCCCCAAGCTGTTGTCTCTGCAGGACCAGGTGGCATAAATTAAATTCATTCTACATCTGTGAAGCCTCCTCCTCTATCCCTGAGGCAGCACAGTTGTGGAGAAGTGCTGCTCTGTGTGCCTGGTGGGGAACAACTCCTCATTTCTGGCAATCCTGTGCTGCAGCAAAGGTTTGGTCCTCTACAGCGTGACTGGAGGCTGTGTCAGTGACCCTGGTCACTTTGTAGAGGATAGTTCTCTGTGTCTCTTGTGGCAGAGAGGAAGTTGCTTCTGGACTGTCTGCTTGGCATGTTCTGGGTGTGACTGTAAGAAGCATGCAGAGCTTAGAATCGCTGTGAAGTGTAAACCCGACAGTAAGGAATGTGTGAGGGCGTTGGGGAAAAGGACTGGTACCACGCCATGGCAAAACATGACAACCATGGAACACTGTGGATAGAACTGTAGTTTTAAATTAAAAGGAATGGATATGTTTTTATTTCATTTGATGTGGTTTGGGGAGGGGAGTAAGGTTTCTCAATAATTTTAAATTTTTTTAAACATATGTGACACACACACTGGGTCTGTGTAAGAGGTCTTGTCAAAGCCATGTGGCCCCTACCCGGGCTATTATAGAAATGTCCCCAGTACCCAACCCCACTCTCATGAAAGACTTCATGGCATTTTCAGAACCTGCATAAATCTGCTAAGTAATGCCACTAAGTGTTCAGGATCCTAGCTCCTAATCCATGGATTATAATTTCCTCACCCAAATAAGGCCCCCCAATTTGTCTTTAGGGTGTGATGCCACACGTATGTTCCCCTTTTATCCACCTTGCCCAGGAGAGTAGCTCTGGTAAGGGCCTTTGATAAAGGCCCTGAGGTGAAAGTCTTGTCACTGCTGGAGTTTAAAGGGTTTCGGGTCTTATGAAACCTCCCCTTCCTCCCTTCCCTTTTACGGGACTAAAAGCCTCGTGAGATGTTCCCCATCATTGCTCTCCACCCCACCCTCGTCCCACCCCATATCCCCAGGGCTTTCCTAGGGCCCCCTGCCCCCCCCAGACGTCCCAGTGGGAAACCCCCAACCTCAGCTCCGGCCCCCTCTCTGCAGAGAGAACTCTTGCCAGCATGCCCACCCACACTCCTTGGTTAACGGAAGTACACTTTCCCAAAAATGACTGTACCACAAGAATCTTTAATGATTACAGTTTATTAGGGGTTATAGTGGGGTTATACATGTGTAGTGAGGTGTGCCAAGTGCCCACAGGGAGACCATTGCAGTCCAAATCAGTTCAGTCCACATGGGTGTTTCCTGTGCCCAGCAAGGCCACTGAGCAGGAGGGGCCTCACTCTTCTCTTGGTCATGCCAACTTTCCCGTGAGTTCTTCCCAACTTCCAGGGGCACCCTATCCCAGCACACATCATCGGTCCCATACAAAGAATAAGAGGATACATTTTACAATGTACTTCATAAGTTTAGCATATTTCTGATACAAAAGAAATCCAAGAAAGCACAAAAGCAAAAGCACCAACTGAACTTACTTGTAAACAAACATGCATAAATCCTAAACACTACTCAACAGTATCTAAATGAATACAACATTGCAGTAAAGGTATAAAAGCATAGTACTGAAAACTTAAGATACATAGGAAATACAGCATTGTAAATTCTGAGTATAGTAATCCCCCCCACCGTCTCATAGCACAGGTGAGGGTCAGAAACTGTGAATCTGCCTCCGGACCTTTCTAGCCCTGGGAGGTACTGCTGTGGGGGCCCCTGGACCTTTCTAGCCCTGGGAGGTACTGCTGTGGGGGCCCTGGGCAGCGGCGTTTGCCTCCTGCAGGGCTCGGGCCTCCTCCAGAGCCTCTCTGTAACGGGAGGGCCAGGCCTGGGGGTCCTTCTTAAAGACCCTGGACAGGAACTGCATGATCTGCATCTTGGTGATCTCCTGGGTGGCCCTGGGGCCCCAGAAGAACTCGTACTCAGGGGGCTCGGTGTGGGGGATGCGCTGGTAGGTCAGGTAATTCTGCTGGACGAAATCCTCGGTGATGATCTTCCTCACGTCTCCGAAGGTGGAGTGCTTCTTCCAGGGCCGAAGCCCCAGGATGCGCAGCACGTTCCAGACGGCGCTCTCCCTGGCACCTCTGCCCTTCACGTAGATGAGGCTCAGGATCATGAGCAGCAGGCCCATCATCGCCATCTGGCTGTTGAGCGCCACCTTTTCCCCATCTTCGGGGCTGAGGGCTTTGACCAGCGCAAACTCCATGGTGTGCAGGCTGACCAGCCTCAGGTGCAGCCCGAAAACTCTGGAGAGGATGAGGCTGGTGCGCCTGAGGATGTTTCTGCACCATTTCTTGTAGCCGCCGAGGACATCTCTCATCATGTCTGGGAACCAGATGACCATCTTATTCTGGTCCTTGACCAGCGCGTACCACATGAGCTCGTGCGCCTTCTGCACCAGCTGGGCCGGGGCGGGCGGCTCAGGGCTGGGCTGGGGCACGTTGTCGGGACTGTGGAGCAGGCTCTCCTCAGCGGCCTGCCGCAGGATCCTCGGGTCCACTTCCTCCATCTCGTCCCGGGGCGGCGGCGGCGGCGGCGGCGGCGGCGAAGCGCTCGGGCCTGCGGGAGGGCTCGGTGGCTCGGCGAGGGGTGCGGCCGGAGAGGCTGGCAGAGGGACCCCCGCCGGCTCCCCGCGGCTGCTGTGCGCCCCGGGGCTGGGGGCCTCGCCTGCAAAGTTGGGGCCGCTCAGGTCCTTACTCTGCTCGGACATCTCTGCGCTGTCTGACCACGGCAGGGCCTCGGCGTCCTGGAGCTCCTGGAGTAGGTGCTCTCGGCGCGGACTCCTGGAGAGGAAGTGAGAGGAGCCCAGCGCCGCTGCGCCTTCCGCAGAGGCGGGCGGGGCGGTGCAAGAGACACTGCGCCTGCGCGTCCGTGGTCGGGCGGGCTGCCTGGAGGCAGGGGCGGGGCCGCGCGCCCAGGGGAGGGTCTGCAGGAGCAGTACCGGCTGCCAAGAGGCGCTCCAGGGTTTCTTGTTGGAGCTAAAAACGTGGTGGGGAAGAGCAGAGAAAGAGGGGTGACCACTGCAGATGGGTCATGTTTAAGGGTCACCATGCTCACTCAAGTTTCTGACCTGGTGAGGTCTGGTTTCTTAGGAAATGCTCACCAGGGTGTACCCAGGATCAAGCTAGGATTGAAAATCCAGCGGGGAAAAGTATTTGTAAACTTGTGTTTCTTATGAGAAGAACAGATGCGTTTGCTCAAGAAAACGCCACACTCTGAAGATAGGAGATTGGGATGTTGAGAAATACCAATAAAAATAGATGGAACTCTCCCAAGAGTCAGTTGTTTGTACATCTCGGAGGAATGAGGAAGGTAGTTGTACAAATTCCTTTTGAATCCATGTGAAACTTGAATTCTTTGGGAATTAATAGACTTAATAGAACTGGAACTTTAGAAAGAAAACTGAGCCAGAGCTGGGGATATAGCTCAGTGGCACAAGCACCTTCCTGGCAAGCGCAAGGTCCTGAATTTGATTCCCAGTACAAACAAAAATAAAAACAAACAAACAAAAAAAAATTGAGCCATAGTTTTTTGTATAATTTATAGGGAAGAATGTATTTCAATAATGTACACAAAGTATTGCATTAGCATATCCATTACCTCAAACATTTACCATTTCTTTGTGTTAGGGTTAAATCAAAATCCTCTATCCGTCTTATCTTAAAATATACAACAAAGTATTCTTGGCTAGAATCATGTCACTGCAATAGGACGCCAGAAATTACTCCTCCTAACTGAATTTTTGCGCTCAGTGAGCAATTTCTCTCTGTTTCTTCTCTGCACTGACCTCTCCACCCTCTCGCCGCTACTATTGCGTTCTTCACTGCTGTGAGATCAACTTACTTCTTTTTCACAGATGATTGAAATTCTGAAGTCTTTGTCTTTCTATACCTGGCATTTTTCACTCAATATCACATCCTCAGGTTCATCCATTTTGCCAAAAATTATATTGTTCTTTTTTATGGATGAATATTATTCAAAGATAGGTAGGCAGGTAGATAACACTTCCTTTATCCATTCATCCACAATTTAGGTTAATTCATTTGTGTTCTCATATTTACAGACTGTGAGTTTCCACTTACTTTAGGTCACTTGAGTTTTATTTTAATTTTTCCCTTGATCCTATAAGACAAACTTACTATATTTATTAGCACGGTTTATATGATCATGCCTTTTTCCTTGTTTGAGCTGCCCCTCTCATGATGACTGCTGCTACCTCCACTCTGCGGAAACACGGTTCCTTCTCACAGAATTTCTTTTTTTTTTTTTTGCCAGTAACTGACTAGTCTCATGTTATGAACACACCCATATACTTTCCAAGATCTTTCTTTAAATGTAGGACCCACTGATATTACTTGGCAGCTCTCTTAGATGAAAAAATGCTTGCAAATGCAACTTATTGGTGACTGTGTTTCCCAGATATAAACAGATCTGCAGCAAGCACAGCTATGGTCCTACACAGCACCCATAGAAAAAGTTATTGTCAGTAAATCAAAGAAGGGAAGAAAGAGAAGGAAGAAGACGTAGGAGAAGAGGAGGAGAAGGAAAAGGAAGAGGAGAAGAGAGGAGACGAGAGGGCGAAGGGCTGGGAGGGGAGAAATACGTCTCTGGGGCCAGGCTCTTGAGGCTGCACAGCACGCCTAGTCCCAGCTGGTGGGGTCCTTCAGCTCTTCTCAGGTTTTCAACATTCTGCATCTTCTTAAAAGTGCTGCCTTGAGTCTGTCTCAGACAGAATATATAGTTTCAATATATATTTAGAAACCTCTTTCCTCTGCCAGTCCCTCCGAGAAGATTTCATTGTTCCCTGTTTCACCAGGAAAATTCCTAGGTTTTATTCAGACTTGTCTCCAGTTGGATGCGTTTCCCTCCCCTACCTCCTCATCTCCTCCATACAGCCCAAGCGCACACTTGTTGAAGTGGTACCTTCTCTTCCCCCAGAAAAGTTTTCATAATGAGGCTCATTCTTCCAGATGAGAAGAAATTTAATAACCGTGGAGGTGTTGGCCAGCAGTGTGTACGAGAAGGGTATGCAAAAGTAAGGGGCTTTTGAATCCACACGCCCCTACCCTCCTGGAACAGCATCCTGAAAAGAGAGGGAAAAGAAAGACCTTAATTTCCAGTTCCATCTAAGGGTAGAAAGGCTGGTAAATTTGGACTAAAGCATTTATACTTATTCTTCAAGTATCTGAGGGTCAAAGCTTTTAAGAATATTGCCCAGAGATAAATAAAGGTCAGTTCCACTCTGGCAGAGTCCAGTGAGGGGAAAAATCACCATGCTGGCAAACTGGTCCCAGGAAACAGCAGCAACAGAGAAGAAAACTGCCCTGGAGTATGAGGAGACAAATTCTACCCACCTCAAGGGCAGAAAGATGACTCATACCAGAGGATTTTTGCAAGGTGGGTCTCCAGTTGTTAGCAAAATACCCCTTTGAAGACAAAAGTTACAGTGAACTTCAAACACACTGCCAAGCAGAAAATCCACAAAGAACTTGAATGATTGCTTGAGAAAGAGCCAGAGAAAGAGGGAAAGAAAGTCAGAGGACAGATTGGAGATCCTCTAAACTTTCCAGTTTGGGGCTCACATGTGCCTGTGCTCGAGCCTTTGTCAGTTATACTCATGTGGGTTCCTTTTGTCTCATAAACTTGTCCCAAGTTAGCATAAATGGATAGCTTGATTTTGTTGTCTTGAGCTTCTTCTGTTTTTTAATTTTTTTCTTTTCCTACTTTATTTCTTTTTCTATTTTTAAAATAAGCCAAATTGGCACATGATATTATACTGTTAGGGCCCCTGCCACTTCCCTTGGTCTCCTAGGGGCTCAGAGGCTACTGAGGGAGGAGGAGAAAGCCATTTTAGTGGGGCTTCCTTTGTCTGAGTAGATTGAACACTGACCCTGCAAAGATGCCAGATAGCTAGGTGAGCAGCCTTTACAGGACCAAATAACTGTCTCAATTTTTGGCCCATGTATTCCCAAGTCCTCTACCTCAGGGTGTCTTCCGAAGAAAACCAGGGACATTGTTACTGATTAATTATCAATAATTTAATGAGTTGGGGTTCAGAAACTTTGCATCTAGATGTCTTTAGGAGACACTGTGAGTGGTTCTTAAATAGCTTTCTCTCTTTGGATAAAGCTGGACCCACACCACATGAAAGAAAATAAAAGAGCGGAAAGAACAAATGAGCCATCCCCACCCCTAGCAACTGGACAGATAAAAGGCCTCTGGGCTAATAAAGCTGAACTGCAGCCTTGCTGGCTGCCTCTGTCCCCGTACATGGATGAAGAATCGTACGTGTCCTTGTTCCTTTCCTAGGCTTTGGGAAGCCAGACTTCTTGCATTGAGTTGCACCAAGTTTTCCTCACACAAGATACCACTGGTCACCACTCACAGCCGTGACCATTGTAAAGGATGAAAGGGGCCCAGAATCAACGTTCATTTCAAACTCCAAAAAGTCACAGAGGGATTGCCCTTAACTGAGACTCTTCAGTGTGAGAGAACGTCAAAAAGATGCCTCAAACGGAAGCATCTGTGGCTTTTTTATTGATTGAACCAGGAAGCAAGATTAAAGGACAAAGAAAAGACGTTGGTGCAGGAATTCATGTAAGGGGAAAGGGAAGGACAGGAGAAGGAGAGGGCAAGGTCAGGGTGGTCTGTTACGTGACTGGCTTTAAAGCTAATCTAAACAACAAATATGAGTTTGAGGAGGGCGCGGGCCAGAACACTCATTCCTTAAGGCAGGATGTTTTGATCTTGCTTGGACCTGTGGCCTTGTAGACTATCTTTTAATCTCTAACTATGCATTCCAGTAGGTTTCGGGCATGTGGCTTGAAAAGCCCCTCACCTTTGTATACTAACCTCATACATACCTTTGACCAGCCCCCCAAAGATAACAAGGGAGCTAAACTGGGTGGGCTGGATGCACAAAAGAAAGCTCAGGATAGCCTTTCAAAGGAAAAAGAACATTCATACATGTGCCCAGAGAATTACCAGTAGTATATACCTGTCCAAGAGGGTTCCTACCCCTAAACCAGAGAGGTACACCATCAGAACCATAAGAGAAAAAATCAATGATTGTGGGAGAGGAGAAGGAGCTGGTGTTTATGTAACTTCAGTAAATACTCTAAAACAAGGGCAAAGTTTAGGGCTGGAGCTCTGCCAGAGGTCTGAGAGCGCTAGAGATAAGGCTGCTTGCTGCAGAGTGGACTGCCGCAGATGTGGGAAATAAGTCCACCAAGATCCAGAAACTTAAAAGCAAAGATTTGAAGCACACCATGATAGGCCTCCGGAGAGACTCAGGAGGGGATGCCCTTCAAGTTGAGTTTGTGTAAACAGAAGGCTCACGAATGCAGAAAATACAGAGGTATTTTGTAATTTAAAATATTTCGGAGCAGCCATTGTGTCTGGTGGGTTATTTCAAAATCTGTAATGTGGAGCAGATCACACAGCTATGCAGGGGGCCGTTCCTGGCCCTCTCTGGGGTAGGAAGAGCTCCTGGTATCAGTTTCTACAGTGAGCAGAGAAGGGGGCTACCCAGGGGCCCCGTGGACAGTACCCGAGCTCCCCGGGCAGGGGCCCAGGGACTCGACAAAATGTGAAGCCTCCCGACTCTTTCCTATTCACATAAGCAGAAGCCTTCACCTTGGAGCCCTGAAACAGGACCCAAATGCCCTTTTCAGGCTAAGGAACTACAACAGAGAACTCTCTTTAATATGTTCAGCAAATGTTGAGGAGTGTGTCTGGAATATTTGCATTTTAGGAAAGTAGCTAAGTTTGAGGGAGAAATCAGGGACACTGGGACTGTTTGTCAGAAGGTTCTCTTTCGGTTAGAAAAGAATATGAACCAGGGACAAGGAAATGCTGCTGTCCACAGCTGGAGGGAGTCGGGGAGAGGTGCAGCCTGGACACTTGTCCTCTCCAGCCTCCCCAGGGGACACTGTCATCATCCTTGTCCATCTGACATCCACCACTCTCGTGAAACAGGAGGCTTTTCATTCTGTGCCACCCCTTGAGGTGGTTTGCTGACATTCAGAGAGTGAGGAGGTCTCCAACACCTTCAAAAACGTCTCCAGCATAGAGAGCTAAAACTGCAGTTGGTGAACACTGAGAGGAGGGGACGGTGAGGAGTCCTTTCACAGGATCCCTGTGAGAGGGAGCGAGCAATGCATTTCACTGTCCTTGTTTAACTACTCATTAAACACTCCGTGTGAGGTATTGGACCTGAAGAGAAGAAGCACTGTCTTCTTAACCTATGTTGAAAGGAAATAGCACAGGAAAAAACCCATAAATAAGAGTACAGGTGGAAACTGTGACAGTGTCACAGAAAATGAGGCAAAGGGAATTGATATTCAATAGGGATTCCAGGAGACGTGGGGATTATTAAGAAGAGGGAAGGAAACTGAGAGTACCGGGACAATGTGGATTCTGTCTCAGAAGAGTCTGTGCTGAGCAGAGTGGCATAGATAATATATGCAGATGCCATTTTCTGAAATTATGTGGAGAGAAAGGATGAAAATTCCCAGGAAGTTTGAAAAGACAGACCCAGAAGAAATCTAGACATCATCTGAGGAAAGGATAAAAAAGATGTGGTGTTTTTATACAATGGAGTACTACTCAGCCATAAAGAAGGATAAACTTGAGACTTTTATTGGTAAATAGATGTACCTTGAAACCATACTCATAAGTGAAATAAGTTCCTGGGGATATAGCTCAGTGGAATAAGTGCCTGCCTGTCAAGTGCAAGGTTCTGAGTTCGATGCCCAGCATGGCAAAAAAAAAAAGTGAAATAAGTCATGTGTAAACATCATATTGTTTCCCTGGTATGAAAAACTGAAAGAGTAAATAAGGACCAAAATGTACAATACACACTGTTAATTGGGAAGAAAGAGGAGGGATGGGAATATAGCTCAGTGGCAAAAGCATCTGCCTGGCAAGTACAAAGTCCTGAGTTCAATTCCCAGTACCAAAAAAAATAGAGGACCTAGGGTGGGGAGAAGGGAAGGGAAAAAGGAAAAATACAAAATAGTCATGTTACTAGTTTCTCTTAGTTGAATAGGAAAATTTATGCTAATATCATTAGGATAATTTTCATGTCCAAATCTTGTAATCTGAGTGACTACTTTGAAGATAATAATACATAATGTATTTACTATTGTTATTCTTCTATTATTTTTTATGAAATTTTGTTTTATTTTTCCATAAAATAAAAGAAAGAGACATAGGCTGAAGTTGGAGGGCAAGATTTTTTAAAATAGTAAATAACAGCACCCCGAGACACAGTCCCGAGGAGGGATTTTCAAAGGGCTGATCATGACATGAAGGTGGGTAATTTTTTACCATGTGAGTGTGATATATGTGTATCCCAGCGGTTACTGTCTTATACACACACACACACAAGTGCCCTCCATGCAAGGCAGAATGAAAAGTGGAAAGAAACACCACCACTCTCATACCCTGCTGAAAGCCCTTCTGTGGACGTCTCCTTTTTCAGAGGAGGACCACCAAAAATAACACTCAAGGAGAGTGAAGAAAGATGGATATGCCAGTAGGTCCAGGCAATTTAATTCTCTTTCCAAAAGATCATATGACTTTCTTTATTGGCTGTATTTCTGAGATATATTAAAATAGATTGTCTCCTCTTAAAAAAATCTCTAAGACAAATTCTGTTCGAGAAGACACTGGGCTCCAGTTTGGGGTGCATTGTGGTTTTTACACATTTCTGGATTTACATTGCTGATGCCTTGGCAGTAGTTCTCGTGTAGATGTTCCTCATGCACAGTCTGCAGCTGTTTCTTGTGGAATGCTCTTCTCTAGTTCTAAGGATATTGTTACAACCTCATAAAGTTACTGTTCCCGCTCTGTCTTGGGTTGTCTTGAAGGAAGTGGATAGCATTGCTTTTATTTCTTTAAATGCTGGATTTCATTTCAGGAAAATCATCAGTGGTGGATTTCTTTCTCATGATTTCCAACTACAGATTCAATTTTTTAAAAATTTATCGTAAGCCATTCAAATTATCTTCATGTTGTAAGGGTTTTGGCACTTTACGGATTTTAAGTCATTGTTCTAGTTCATATAAGTTCTCAAATAATCTATGAACAATTAATATATGTTAACTGGAAACATACACCATTCACACATACACCATTCCTATATTTTAACTGTACATCAATTAATATATGATATACAGTTTTAGTTTCTTTACCCATAGTGAGAATGCACACACACACACACACACACACACACACACACACACACACACACACTCATATGCTCACAGGCAAGCCTAGGCCATAGCTCTTCTTCCGTAGAGATCTGTGTCCTCCCTGTGCATCCCAAATCCCTGGATAGCTAGGAACTCTCTGCTCACATCTTGTCCAATCTTTTAAATGTTTCTATTTCTCCAGTAATTTCCCACAAACTGAGATTTCTTGTATTCCTGTCTCTCTCTCTGTTCTCTCTTCATACTACATTCTCTCTGGATGAAGCCATCTCCCAGAGCTCGAAGTTTTCCCTCTACACTCCTGAGTCCCAGATGCACCCTCCACACATATATTTCTTCTATGCTCTGTGACTGGGTATCAGCTATCTCAGGGGCTTCTTCACTGTGTGCCACTTGTCTTAAAATTCAACCATTATCCTCTACGTCAAGCCTTCTCTTGGCTGTGTGTTCCATACCCCACGATCCACGGGGTGCTGTCCCTCCATTTCCTGAGGGAAAAGTGAGCATGCTTCTGACCCTCCTTCCCCTTTCTTGTACAATTAACCATGCAGTTCTCACCTCCTCTGTATCATGCACTGCTGCCTGTCTCTCAACATCACCCAAGTCGTTCAACTGCTATTTTCACCCAGACTACACTGCAGGCTCCTCCTGCATGCTTCCCCCTGCTCATTTGTCAGGAGCAGTTGGTTCTACACACTGAAACCAGTACATTTCCTAAGCTTAAAAACTTTCTGCACACATTACTAAAGATGTCATAGCAATTTACCACTGGGTGAGTGTTTCCAAACCACTGTTTAATCTCTCATGGACTTGGTAACTAGGATTCTGAAATTAAGGTGCTGATTTGGTGATCTTTCCACTGAAGCTTTAAGAGAGTCTCTCTTTGTGCCTAAGTGTCAGTGGGCTCGGGCTATTATTCTGCCTATGGAAACATAAGCCCGTTTCCACACTTGTCTTCACATAAGTCTTCACGCCTCCATGTGTCTGTTTCTTTGTCCTCCTTATCTCTCTGACAAAGACATCAGTCATCAAGTTTAGAGCCACCCTCAATGCAGGATGGTCTCATTTTGAAATAATCATATCTACAGGGAATTATTTTCTATATGAGGTAATATTCACTTGCTCCAGGGTTGCAAAATTGGCTATCTTTTAGAGGGATATTTTCAACTTACCACCAAGACCAACCATGTGTTAAGCAAAACTGGGAATGTAAATATTTAATTTGACTGAGAATAACCTGGGTGCTCAAAACAACAACAACAACAAAAACAACCAAGGAAGCATCAGTCCTAACAGGAGTCTTTCCTTCAAGACGGTCATCTCTTTGGAAGGATGCATAAAAGGAAGGTTGTAAAATGGCGTATGTTTCCTTGAGATTCATAAGGAGCCAGACAGTATTTTGCATCCAGAGTCAATGGAGTAGCAAACACTGCTAGCTGAAGTCCAAGTTCAGCATTTCTCCCAGTTCCTGGTTATCTGGTGCAGCAAACACAGTCATGGTGACCGTATGGCACTAAGATGGCAGATGTTCACTCTCTCAATAGCCTTCCGCCTAGGTGTCCGTCTTCTGGAGCCCTGTGGTGACCATCTTTGGAGTCACCCCATCTAGGTAAGTTAGGTTGTACATTCAGACACAGTAATTTGGAATAAGGAATACATAGCAGTCAGCAGGATAGGGTTCCTATCAACAACATGTGCACCAGATTCCTTAACTGATACAGTGGCTACTTCTCTCTGTTCACATTGATTGCCATGGGTTCAGTTTTATATTTACAGAATTATATAAAATTGTGTGAAATAACTTTCATAACCATTGCAGCGGACCCCTTTTCATTAATGCAACAACCAGAGAAATTGAGGAGGTCCACTCTGCTTTAGGCTTATTGTATTTTTTACATTCTGCTTTGGTCCCACCTGGTGTACTGTAGTTGAATTCTGGCAGTAACCCATTCAGAGACTGCACAAACCTCAGAAGCTGAAGGACATGATTTCCTGTAAGACTGTCTTTCCTCCAGATGCCAGCTGTACTTCAGGGATCACTACAGCACCACACTTTTGACTGAATAGCTCTACGTGTAGAAGTTCCTTCATCCCACCAAGTTCAATAATTTATTAGAGTGACTTACAGAACTCACTGAATGTGATGTGCTCATGATTGCAGTTTTGTGATAAAGCTTAGACACAGAGTAAGTTCTGGAAAGGAAGGAGGAGCTTTCATGCCCTTTCCTTTGGATCAATATATGTCACATTCACAATGAATCCATTTGTTTGTGAACCAGGAAGCTCCACGTAGCTACAGTTCTCAGTTTTTATTGAGGTTTCATAGTGACGTTATGATCACTTCAGTCATGGGTCACATGACTGACCTCAACCTCAACCTCCAGGTCTACTCAGTGTTGGGCAGCTGAGAGTCTCAGTTCTCTAATCATGGTCCTCCTGGTGATTAGCCCTTATTCTTAGGTTAGCTCGTAGCTCTCCATAAGTCAGTTCAGTAGTGTAATAAGGCACTCGTACAAATCCAACAATTGCAAGAGTTTTTGAAGTTACAGCCAGGAACATATACCAGAAAAATTCTATACTGCAAGACAGCTTCTGATCAAACAACTTGAATTAATCCTCACACCTTCTTTTGCCTATCTGATGCCTACTGCAAAGTTCTGTGGACTAAACTCTCTTCCTTCTGGGAAAAGTTGGTAAGACACTTCTGTTCATAGAGGACAGGGGTCTAGAATCTCAGGTCTCCCATCACAGCATTGGAAAACCACTGTAGAGGATAAGTAGGCATAGACAACATTTAATGTTATCTTTACTATCTCAATTTATTCACCTTCATTGTTCTCCACAGGTGAAACCCATAGTTTATTTTTAACAGTTTTATTAAATTATAATTGATATGGGAGAGAGTGCACAAATTTAAAGTGTAAAATTTGACAATTTTTCACACAAAAATCCATGAACCCATCATCACAATCAAGATAATGAATATCCATCACTCCCAAATTCTCCTCATGCCTCTTTCTACTTCTCCCACCCACTCACTCTTGCCCCCTTAGCCAGCTAATGATCTGCTTCCTGATGTAACTGGGTAGTATGAATTTTCTAGAATTTTGTATAAGTGGCACCATACAATAATTAACCTTTTTATCTAGCTTCTTCCCCTTAGCACAGTTATTCTGAAATTGTTCCACATTATAGCACACAGTGCTGTTCACAATAATTCTTTCCTCCAAAGAGAATTTATTCATTTTATTGACAGGTAGTGTTGTGCTGTATGAATATGCCAGCATTTGCCTACCAGTTCCCTGCTGATGACATTTTGATTGCTCTCAGTTTGGAGCTACACAAATGAGATTGCATGAACAGTTCACATAAGACACTTTATTTAGAAATAAGCCTTCATTAATCTTACTTGAAATTGAATGATGAATCATATGGTAGGTAGGTGTTTAACCTTTTAAAAAGAAATTAATCAAAAATCATTTCACAGTGGTGCACTCATAAGCTTTCTCCCTGCCAGATCAAATATCTGGCATCCACAACTTAAAGGAGAAGGGGTTTATATAGTTCATGGTCTCAGAGGACTGAGTCCATGGTAACTTGACTGAACAGCACAAATACATGACGAGGGTGTGACATAGTACAGATGCTCACATCAGGGCAAAGGTAAGCAAAGCACAGAAGAAAGCGCAAGAGGAAGAAGCCAGGGATCAGACATAGACTCCAAAATCATACCTCCACGGCTCACCAAGACACACACACACACACACACACACACACACACACACACACACACACAAGCATGCTTTACTGATCTCCTAGGAGGCTCCTAAGCGAATCAAATTGAAAATTAAGCTCAATAGCCACATTCTACCCCTTAGCTACTAGACACCCAAAACATCTCAAGTCACTCTTAATCTATAAGTGAAGATAGTAAGTTCATAATTCTGCCTAACACGATAAAGCTAGCCTGTACGCACTAAAAACACAATAATTCCTTGCCCCAAAGTCTCGGAAAGCAAGTTACCTATTTCCAATATTTGATGTACAGGTAAACATTCTCATTCCAAAAGAGAGGATTAGAGGGATTTAGAAAAAAAGAACCAGACCAAAGCAAGATTGACACCTAGAAGGGCAAACATTAGGTCCTGTAACAGCATCGTGTCCAGTATCCAAAGCACATGGCAGCAAGCTGTGAAGCCAAAGGGGCTGTGTCCTCCCACCCTGACGGCCTTGCCAGTTGCGGCCCATGAGGCCTTTTTCTTGGCTAGCCCCACTCACTGTGTGTCTTTCTCGGTCGACGGCCCATGTTCCTGTCATTCCAAACATCCTGCACCTCCACTGCACCTTCGGCTTCATTCGCACAGTGTACTGCATCGGGTGCCCGGAGGCACATCACCTGGCTTCTTAAACCTGCCTTCACAATCTGTGTGGAGGCCTCCACACCCCCACAACTCTCACATTACGCATGCCTGAACAACCAGAATTAGGTGGGCAACACCAAAGCCTGCCACCAGTTTAAGAACTAGATGAAACCCTGCAGATGATGGCTGCAGTGTCCTCTGAGTGCCTGGATATCTGAGCAGAGTGAAATGAATTTCTGAGGAACCAGTTCCCTAGGCATCCCTTCTCAAGGAGAAGAATCTGAGATTCTTTTCTTTCATGAGAGTTTAACAGTTTTCCTGAACCTGTGATGGGTGATGGTTAGGGCCGAACTGATTTCTGAGATTCACTAAATGCATTTTCTTATTATACCTGTTAAAATGAAGTGTTTTCTGTTTAATGACTTTAGTATCTTCAGTGGAAATCACACCTCTTATGGTACAACTTCACATGTGGTTATTTAATTCTTTCTTCTGTGATTTTTAGCTGTCAATTTTCACTAAAAATTTGGTTTAAATCAACCAACATTATCTATGCCATAGTTTGAACATTGGACTGTATTGAAATTTCCTTGCTAGATCAGTTAGTCCACCAACTTTAAGTTTAACTCCACACGAATTCTTAGGGAATAGGAAAAATGCAGGTAATGTTTTGCCAGGCTGTAGCACACATGACCTGTAGCCCAATTCCCAAGGGAACCCTTGTTCTAAGCTGAAACTAGCTAGGTGGGCCTTTCCTACCTGCATTTGTATCCATATTCTGGTCTTCTAAACTCTAACTGACCACCAGATTCTGCACTTAGAAGTCTAGAATTTCTTGAGATAAACCCCCTTCCACAAATCAATCCCAAAGGCTTCTGAAGCATACATTCAGGCATAGACACAGTAGTAACCTCAGTTCTCTGGCATTAATTTTCTCTAACTGTCAGCTTTACCGTTGCTGCGAAGGTCCCACTACCTGGGACAAATACTGATATTTATAATTTAGAAAGTGAGAGGTTTATTTGGCCCATGGGTTCAGATGATTCAGTCCACAGTTGGCTGGCAGCACAGCTGAAACTTGTTGCAGAAGGGCATTGTGGACCAAAGCCACTCCGTGGTGGCAGATAAGCAGAGGAAGATGAGGAATTCCAGAGAGAAAGGGCCAGGGATTGTGCGTACACCCCAAGGTCACAGCTCCATGTGATTAGACTCATCTAGAAATGTGCTGTAAATATGTCTCCAAAGTGAGAGAGGTATTGTAGCAATTGAATCAAGTTGACAATTAGAATTCTCAGGAGTTATAATATTTTATATTCATAGAAGCAGTACATGCATTCCACTACACCCCTGCAAATATCAGGTACACTCATCTTTTAAAATTTTAGTCATTCCAGTGTGAGTATAGCAGTAGCTCATCATACTTTTAATTCAATTTAATTAATAATTGATGATGTTTGACATCTTTCCCTGTGATTTTCATAATCTGTATATCATCTTTGGTGAATTCTGCCTTGCCAAACTTCATAGCACTGGGATTCTTCATTCTTTTGACAGTATCTCTTGAGACTCTAATATTTTCATCTCTATAAAATATAATTGAACTTTAATGGATCAGACATTTTGATGAAATATCTAAAAAATAATTTCGTAGCCCAAAGTCTTCAAGAATATCTGTTTTTTTCTAGAAATTTTAGTTTTATGTTTAATATTTGTACCTAATTATAGTACAGTATTGATGTGAGTTACATAAGAAGCTATTCTGGTTCTAGTTTTATAGGAAGTACCAGTCATAGATTTTGTTTATTCTCTTTGAAAGAACCAATTATTTTACCACTGAAATGACTTGGTAATCGGCCACCTACATGCATGTGGTTCTATTTTGGGACTGTCAATTCTGTTCTAATTGATCTATTTGTCTACCTTAAACCAATATCACATTGCCCGGTTTAAAGTTTGTTATTATTGGTCTATAATCAGGGTCAGTGTTCCCACTTTATACTTCTTTTTCAAGTTTTCAGGGACTCCAGATTTGTAGTATTTCTTTTTATGTATTCATTTATTCACAGTACATGCTTGCAATTCCCACCATTTGCAATCATCTTGGGAGTGGTTACATGTACGTATCACACTTGCCTCTTTTTTTAACATCCTTCTCCTTCCTTTTCCTCCCCGTCTCCCACCAGTGTGCCCATCTCTTTGTAATACTTGTTGATATTATTTGTCTTAGTTCTGTGGGGGGGGCACGTGCGTGATTTCTTTTCTTGGCCCTTGTGGCATATAGTGTTTCAGTTAGTTTTGGTTCTTAGGCTCCTGGAGAGGGACATTTTTATTCTTGCTTCCCCTTTCCCTCCCCCTCCCCCCTCACCCTTGTTCCCTTAGACTTTCCCCATTGCCAGAGGTCCGTCCCCTTGTCCCCTTCTATCCACCCTTTTTTGTAAAAGAGAAGAAAGGTAAACAAACAATGAAACCGAGTTTCAAAATGAGTGAGTAGAACAGTTGCAGTAGCACATTGCGTGTTGCTGTCTCTCCGTAGTGCTAAGTCACTGTTTTGTCTATACTTTGCACCACTCAAATGAGAGGCCTCATGCAGTGTGTAAACTGATGTGTCCAATTTACTTTACCTAATATTATATTTTCCAAATGCATTCATTTTCCTACAGATGTTTCAAATTTGTCATTGTTTATAGCTGGGTAATATTCTATTATATATAGGTGCCCCATTTTATTTATGCAACCCTCTGTTGGTGGATATACAGGCTAATTCCGGGAGATAGCTATTACAAATTGTGCTGCTATGAACATTGGCATTGCACAGTGGTCTGACAGTAATGCGCATGGTGATTTCAATTCTTTTATATTTTCTTATGAAGGCTTTGTGGACTAGTACATGATGTATTTTGGAAAAGTACCATGTGCTGCTGAAGAGAACATATACTCTGTTATAGAGGAGTTGAAAACTCTATACATATCTGTTAAGTCCATATGTTCAAGGATGTGTGATTCAGCTCTGAAATTTCTTTATCGATTTTTGTTCAGTGTGCTCTATCTCTTTACAAAAGTGGGTTATTTTAATCCCCACCTATAACACAAGAGATTGTGTTAGTGTTTATTTGATGATCTTTTATTTTCAGCAGGTCTTATTGGATGAAGATAGACAGGTGCTTCAGTATTCTGTGCCTATATGTGTATCAATGTTGTCCCTTCTTGTTGGATTGTTCCCTTAATTAGCATGTAGTGACCTTTGTCTCTTCTAGAACAAGCAGGAGTCTTGTTTTCAGGGTCATGGAGCATGAAATGTTGTTTTCTGTCCTTTAACTTTTAGCCTGTGAATGTCTTTTTGATTAGATGAGTTTCTTGAATACAACAGATTGCTGGAGTCTTTCTGATCCAGGCTGCCAGGCTGGGTCTTTTTACTGGAGAGATGAGGTGTGGACACGGAGAGGCAGCGCGGAGATGTGTCGGTTGTTTACTCACATTGAACTGTTTCGCTGTTGATGTGTCCTTTGCCTTTCTCCTTCTGATGTTTTTGCTGCTGCTTACCCATCGACCTCATTAGTCTCTTCTGTGGTTTTAGCTGTACCTGATTCACTGCTTCTGCTAAGCATATTCTGGAGTATGTTCTCTACAGCTAGTTTAGCACTCATATACCTCTGAGCTTGTCTTCTTGCACAAAAATACCTTATTTCTTCATCTGTTTTGAAGCACATCTTTGTAAGGTAAATATACCTGGGTTGGAAGTTATTTGCTCTGAAGGCTTGAAATACTTCCCTCCAACCTCGCTGAATTCAGGGTTTGTGCTGAGAAGTCTGTTGTGTTCTAATTGATTGACCTTTAAATGTGATTTTTTGTTTTGTTTTGTTTTGTTTTTCTCTGGCTGCCTTTAAAATTCTAAGAGTTTTGCTGAATATCTGTCAATTTAATGAGGGTATGACTTGGCAAACTTCTTTCAGCATCTCTGTTGTGTTCTGTAAGCATTGCTTACTAGCATTTTTGATTCTTTTCTTATGCTTGGGAAACTTTCATAATTTTTGTAAGTATATTAGCAAATCCATCTGTGCTGTCTTCTAGGGTTCCTCTAACTTGATTAGCCTTAGATTACTTTTTTGTCATCTAATAGCTTCTGGACAGTCTTCTCCTATTCTCTAGAAGTGTAAGGTGGCAGTTTGCCCCAGAACCATGCTAGTTGTAGAGATCTGCTCATAGTGGGTACACACGCCAATGCGAGCTGCCAGTCCCATGTAAGTCAGACTGTACCTCGCCTCTGAGCACAGGAGCTGAGTCTGTGATCACCAGACCCTTCCTATCAGTGGGACTCCCCAAGTCTGCTCTCCAGCTCCCACAATCACACCATGACTTTCCCTCATCTACTCTGGGAACCCTGCAAGGTGAAGCAGCGAAAAGGCTGCTCTGGAATTTGGATTCCACCATCCAGCCCTTCTCCACAGTGACATCCCTGCCGACTCCCGCCCTATGTGACTGTGTCCTGGGCACTTGTACCACAGTCATTCACCAACTGTGGACTCTGGAGGGCCACGCAGGACACGGTGTGTCCGATATTCTTCCCATTGTCTCCAAATGCATGAGATTCTCCTGATCCTAGTGTAACTCTCTTCTCTGTGCGAACAACAATTGCTAGTTTCACTTTTCCTCTGGTGGCTACCCAGGCGCTGTTGGCGGCCCTGTGCAGTTTCTCCTCCAGCCGCAGCGTGCTCTGTCTCTTCTGTATCGCCTAGTCCTGTGTCCTGTTCTCTTTTCCTCTGTCAGCTCCCTCCTGATCCCCACATTCCTTTCATTCACTTCGATTCCTTTCCACACCTTTGTCTGCCAGACTCCGCACGCTTGTCCTGGAGCAGCTCAGTTGCTGCGCTCACTGCCCTGCCATATTTTTTTCTCTCTTTCTCTATATTTCAATAGGAATTTGAGAGTCATTTTAATTAAAATGCTGGAAAAGATTTTTTTTAATTGGAATTTTAGAGACTCTACAATTGATTTGGAAATAAACACTGAGTCTTTTCACCTTTAAACCTGGCCTGTCTCTCATTTCATAAGGTCTTTCTTACTTTCTTCCAGTTATGTTTTGCAATTTTCAGTAAGCAAGTGTTTTATGACTTTGTCTAATTTTTCTCTATTTACTTTTTTGTTGTTGTTGTTTTTTGCAGTACTGGGGATCGAACTCAGGACCCTGCGCTTGCTAGGCAGGCGCTTATTCCACTGAGCTATACCCCCAGCCCCTCTATTTACTTTTGATTAAGTAGTTTTGCTGCAAATTCTACTTGCCTGTTAGTATATATCATGTACTCACTATGTCATATACCTGTGCCATCTGTACCAACCTCTACCCCTGCCTCTCTACCTCTGTCTGTGTCTGCATCCACATCCACATCCATCCATATCTATGTGTGTCATCTGTATCTATGTCTATCAAAGGAATATCCTACTATGTGCTACCCGTCCTAGAAAAGATCAGTATTCAAAATCCCCAGCATGGGGTCTGCTGGTTGCCTGGCACTTTCACACCAAGCCAATCTAAGAAAATTATAAGTTAAACCATTGTATGTTTGGAGACAATCTGTTTACATACATATTAGGCATGATGTGTAGGGTGTGTGTGTGTGTGTGTGTGTGTGCATGTGTGTGTGTGTATGTGTGTGTGTTTGTGTAGATTCCTTATTACCTTGGTGTTCTTTCACCTGAAAGTCAAAAAAGGAAGACAATCTCTCACCTCTCATCCGAATGCCTTTTGCATCTTTTTCATGTTTCACTGCACTGGCTTGAAGCTTAGTGGTGACTTTGTGTAGTCTCACATTCTACCTACTATGCAGTTTTCCAACACTTAGTGTTCTGTGTTTCTGTCCTATTTAGGTGACAATCAGATTTCACTTCTACTTTGTTCATTTTGGGTGCTATATTAATTAAATGTTAAACAACTTTATAGAAATTCTCTTAATTGATTTCTAAAATAATTTTAACTCAAGAATGCTTAGAATATAAATTGACAGAGTAAGATTTGATTATTATCAAGAAACATTTCCAGTTCTTAAGGGTGGGATTTACTAATAAAAATGTTTTAAATTATATTTCTTCATTGTCACTTTAATGCTTCTGAGGCTGTAGTTCATCACTACATTCTTTCTTTGTCAGTGTATGTTTAGAATACACACTAGTCACACATGTTTGGGGACTGATTATCCCCTGCCCATTTTCCTTCTCTCACCTTCCCCTGATCAGCTGCCTCTTCTTCAAACATTCTGCCTCCTGTTTCCTACCATCTCCTTTTTAAAACATCTCCTTTTTTTAATGCTTTAATTACTTTATATTGCGGGTTCTCATATAGGCAAAACCATGTGACATTTACCTTTCCGTGTGTAACCTACCTCACCTAATATTATGGACTCAAGATCCATTCATTTTCCTGCAAATTACATGAGTTCATTTCCTTTATGGCGTCCTAGTATTCCAACCTGCGTACATACTGTGTGTAGGCTGCTTCTAGAGCTTAGGTAGGATGAGCTGTGGTGCTATAAACATGGACATGCATGAATAACTGTTTCTAAGTATGATGTTTTTAACTCTTTCAAGAATATACTTATGAAGGTTATAGCTGGGAAAATGGATTTTCTTTCATTTTTGAAGACTGTCCATATTGATTTCTGTACTAGTTCACATTCACGGCAACAATGTATATAGCGTCTTTAGCCCCCACCCTCGCCAACATTGTTGCTGCTTATTTTTGTGTTCTTACAGTAGCCACTCTGAGTGGATGAAATTTCGGACTTGATAAATTTCCATTTCCCTAAAGACTAAAAACAGTGAACTTTTTCATGTACTTATCAGCCATTTTTACTGCTTATTTGGAAAGTATCTACTTTCATTTGCCAATTTTTTAATTGAATCATTTGCTTTTGAGGGCTAACTTTTTGTATCCTTGTGTATTATAGACATGTTTTCTATCAGAGTAGTTGCTTGCAAATTATTTCCTATTTGGTAGGTTGTTGCTGCGTGTTTCTTGTGTCCTTTCCTGTCAACCATTTTTGCATTTGATGTAACTCCATTTGTTGATTCTTCTTCTTCTGATTGCCCCTGCTACTAGAGTTCTGTTCAAAAAGCCCAAGCCTGTGCCGTGGCTTCAAGTGTTTTCCTTACTTATCTTTCGACAGTTTCAGTCTCTTTTTGACAATCTGGATCTTCAATTCGTTTTTATTTTAGTGTAGGGTGAGAGATAAGAGTCTAGTTTCATCTTCTGCACGTGGATAATGAGCTTTTCCAACAACACTGACTGAAGAGGTTATCTTTTCTCCAATATATTTTCGGTCTGCCTGCCAGAATTCAGATAGCTAAATGCGCATGGTGTTGTTTCTAAGTTTTCTATCCCATGCATTTGGTCTAATGTGTCTACTTTCCGATTTTTTTTCTTACTATGGCTTTGCAGTGTCCCCTTTAATCTGGACTTGTGATTCCTCATGATTTTCTCTTTTTGTTCAAGATTGCTTTGCTATTTGGGTCTTTCTTGTTCCATATAAATTTTATTGTTTTTTTCTAGTTCTAGGAAGAATATTGTTGGTATTTAAATAGAGATTATACTGAATCTTTACATATAGCTTTTGGCATCTTGATATCTTAGGGAAACAATAATACAAATCCAAAACTAGTAGGAGAAATGAAATTACAGATTTCAGTGGAGAAACCAACAAAACTGAGACAAACAAGCAATTAACTAATGAATCAAAGAGTCGATTCCTGAAAACATAAATGAGATTGGTAAATCTTTAGCCAAATTTACCAGAAGATAAACCCCACATCAATGTGAATGGAAATGAAGAAGGTAGAAATACAACAAATACCACTAAAATACAGATTATTATAAGAAACTATTTTGAAAACCTATATCCCAGTAAATCAGGGAATCTGAAAAAATTAATGATTTCTAGACACCTATAGCTTACCAAAACTGAATCAAGAAGTTAGAAAGACCCTAAACAAACCAATAATAGGCATGGAATTGAGGCAACAGTAAAAATCCGTAATAAAGAAAAGTCCAGGACTAGATGGAGGCCCCACAGAATTTTACCAGAACTTTATAAGGACATGATATAGTTCTTCTTACATAGAAGACCAAAAATGCCACTAGAAGACTCTAAGAACTAATATTTTGCCCAGCAAAATGGCAGAGCAGACAATCCATACCCCCAAATCAACAGCATTATTGTTTACCAATAATGAAAGGAATCAGGAAAACAATTTCTCTACAGTATCTTCAAAAAATTAAATACCTAACAATCAACCTATCCAAGGAGGTGAAAAAAAAAATCTCTACAGTGTAAAATATGGTACTCTGAAGAAAGAGATGGAAAAGGCTATTTGAAAACAGAAGAAGATTCCCACGTATCTGGACAAGCAAAATTAATATCATTAAAATGGCCATGCTACCAAAGGTGGTGTTTAGATTTAATGTCATCTTTGTTCTTGACCTTGGTAGTCTCAGTCTTCCCTTCTCATCTTCATCAGCTTTCTCTCTTCATCTTCATCAGTTTGCTGGGTAAATTTCAGGAATGCAAGCATTGTCATTGTTTTGTTGATATTCTCAATTGCTTTTGACTTGCTGATAGTCATTATTTCCTTTCTACTTTTTCGTGGTATAATTGGCTCTTTTTTCCTCCTTGATTTCTCAAGAAGGAAACTGAGCCCACTTATCTAAAACCATTTCTGATCCTGCCATGTTACTCTCTGAAACTTTTTAAACCGACATCCATACTTTGAATACTTTTCCCTCGGAATATTTTTCTTTGACCTGTGAGCTACACAAAAGCCAGTTGCCTACTTTTAAATTTGGGGAGCTCCTGCAGAAATAACTTGGTCAATGTTTCTTAATTTTTTGTTGGAAATAACACAGGAAATGAGCATGCTCTGCATTTCTTCAATCATTCTAAATATACTGAAAGCTTTTTTGTGACCCAGAATAATGTCTACCTTTGCAAAATTTTCATATGCATTTATCCAGTGTTACGTTACATAAAACTTCAGTGAGGTTAATTTGGTTTATGATGTCTTTCAATCTTTCAGTATCCTTGGTAATCATTTGAATATTTGTTGCATTGATTATTAAGAGGGTACTATTGAAATTTCCATTACAATTATAGTTTTAATTTCTTCTAGTATATAATTTTATTCATTTATTTTGAAATTATTAAATACATAATGTCTAGTATTGTTATATTCTCTTGATTAATAATAGATTTGTATTTAAACTTATAAAATTGCTTTTCAAATACGTTGTTTGCTCTGGAATCTATTTTGTCCAATTCTAAAATGACCACAATAGTTCTCTTTTAATTAGCATTAATATTAGGTATAAATTTTCCATGCTTTTAATCTATTTCTGTCTTTACATTGAATGATTTTTTTTATTGGAAATGGATAGTTCAATCTTGGTTTTATATCAAATCTGAACACGCTTTCATTTTTATTTTGAAATATTTAATATTTGCCAAAAAATGGCAAACAATACAATGAGTTAGTTTCTTTATCCTTCATCCTACTTTTCCCAAGGCTGACATCTGATATAATCATGATTCATTTCCAAAATCAAGAAATTAACATTGATGCAATATTTTTTTTATTATTTTAAAAGTAAAAGAACAAAAACATATTAACAAACAGACACAAAGTAGCATAAGAATAGTACAATCAAAACTGGTGCAATATTGTTAACGAAACTATAGACTTTCTATTTTATCCACTGTGTTTGCTAATGTGCTGTTTCTTTCCAGAACCTAATCCAGAATAACAGTTGCCTTGGCCATCAAATCCCCTCAGTGGACTCAAGTCTGCAGCAGCTACTCTTGCTCTCCTTGTCCTTGGTGAGCTTGAAATTTTGGAGGCGGCTAGCAAGGCATTTGGAAGAACATTGATCCTTTATTTGGTCTGGGTTTTTTTCTGACTATGCTTGGGCTGTGTATTTGGGGGGAAAACAATATGGAAATTATGTTTCCTTCTCTCAGCACCATGTTTATTTGTTTGTTTTTTCTTGGTACCAGGAATCGAACTCGGAGTCTTGCACTTGCCAGGCAGGTGCTTATGTTGCTGAGCTATATCCCCGCCTTATTTCTATATCAACTTGAATCACTTATGATGGTGTCTGCCATATTTCTTTACTCTAAAGTGACTATCTCATTTCCATTTGTCAGGAGGACATCATGTTCAGCCTCTGGGGAATTAGGCCTCACTTAGTAAAGTAAGGTTAAAGGACTTGGCTTACGTGTTAAAATAACCCCACTAGTTAATATATGTGTTGAGGAAGGTTATTTAAAGTCACAGAATATTTCTCCTAGAAGCTGCACTCAAATATTTTCTTATTTATCCTGAATCTCGTCTGCAGCTCATTTAGTTTTGATGTTCTGATGGTGTTTTTGCATTGACTTCAGTTTTTCTGCATTTATTAATTAGAATTCCTTTTTTGAAAATGGAATTTGTCCTTTCATGCTCAATTATTACTTCTTTGGTTATGCACTTATATTAGTATGGCTTTATTCAAACTTATTCTGTAATTTAAATTATAAGCTAATAGGAGTGCAACTTAACTTGTTATTCAGTTACCTCAGTTTGGGTCTTGGCAGTGCTTTTAGGTTGTGTGTGTGTGTGTGTGTGTGTGTGTGTGTGTGTGTGTAAGAGACAGAGAGAAAGAGAAAGAGAGAAGGAGAGAGAGATGTTTCATAAACCTTTACGCTGGCCTTTTAAAATGTCTTTCTGGTGCAAGAAATTGAACTCAGAGAAATTGAACTTTTCTTCCTCCTCTAGCCCACATCCTTCTCATTTTCCTCCTCCTTCTTATTCTTGTTATTAACTTTTGATAGCTACTCTCTGGCTCTAGAGTGCTAGGTTTTTACAAATATTATTGGACTCCTTGAATATTGCACCCCATTCTTTTCTTACATGTGCTTAAATAATGTATGTCAAAAGGTCCAGTCTAATTCTGATTCTTGTTTCTCTATAGGTTACATGATTCATGTTCTTTCTGCTTTTTTCCAAGATATTATTTTTGTCTTTTCCTCAAATTTTAATATGCTATGCCTGGTATAGAATATTTGGTATTTGTGCTGATTTCTCTTTACTTTCTACATTACTGATTTGGTGTCTGTCATTACTTTAGTAAATCCTTGGCTGTTATTACTTAAAATATTTCTTACATTTGATTGTTTCTTTCATCTTCTTATACTCAAAGTATGCATATGTTGTATAGGACTGGACATTATCCTCACATTCTTGACCATTCTACGGTATTTTCCTCCTGATTAGTTCGCTCTACATGTTAGTTTGGGAAATTTTTATTGATATATTGTTATAGTTTGTATCCTTAGTACCTCCCATGTGTTGAAGGCTTTGCTACCAACCTGTGACAGTATTGGGAGTCTGTACAGGAAGTAGGGTGTAATGAGGGCCATTTTGGATAGGAGGAAACTTCCTTGAAGAGGAAGTTGGGATACTGGGCCCCTTTCTTCTCCTATTCTGCTTCCTCTGCAGTGTACCCTGCCATCATCCCCTGTGTCACTACAGACTCAAAGCAACAAGTCTAAGTGAATATGGACTAAAGGCTCTGGCAGCATGAGCCAAATAAACCATTCCTCCATGAGAGATCATTACTTAGGTGCTCTTCGCAGTAATGGAAAGCTGACTAGCCCACGGACCTTCCAGCTCATTGATGTCATTTTCTTCAGCCACATCCAATCTACTAGTGAGCCCGTCCACTTATTCTTCAATTACGTTAGTCTTCTTGATGGGCAGTGGGTTACAGATGTGATACATTCCCCATATTTCTGCTCACACTCCCCATCTATTCTTGAACATTTTCCACTAGACTTTTAAAATTATTATTCTCACTTGCAGTAAATTACCTGTCCAATGTTCCACGAGTATTTGTCTTGAGTTTAGTTCTGATTCTTGCTTTGTGTCTTCATACCCACACATTTGCTCTTTCTTGCCTTGTAATTTTTTTAAGAGAATAAATACTATTCCCAGGGTGATCAGTCATCCAAGGGTTCAGTTCAGATGGAAACAACGGCTGGGCCGAGTGTAGCTCTGTTAGCAGGCCTGGCTTCCCCAGAGGATGCCAGGTTGTGCTGCAGCCAACAGTGACACAGCCAGCTGCTCACTGATGCTGGACATGTCACCCTCTGCTGTAAGTTTGTGCTGGACACAATGGGTCAGTGCTACTGGGCACTGAGTCTCTGCTGTTGGTCTTCATTTGCTATTGATCTCTGAAGCTCTCTGGTGTTGACAGCTCTGTTTCTTGGCTCTATATACATTACTCAGCATAAAAATCCTACATAGATTTACAGGATTTTGGAGTCCACACTGTCCAACAAATAAATCATGAGCAGGTTTACAGGAACACCAAAGCAAGGCTTCACTGTCACGGGGCCTATGTTGTAGTACCGGGTAGCCGGTACATTGGAAAGAGCCCACTAGGCTAAAAGGGAAGACATACCTGGGAGTGCTACTTAATGTAGCAGCTTGCACGCCTGTCTCAGTGAGGGCAGCCTGAAACCAGGAACTCTTCTGAAAGACTTGTTGTGAATGCTGGACATGCAAATAAGCAGGCCAGGTCCCTCCTTTCCTAGTTTTAGCTACTTCAGGGTGCCCTTTCTGTTCTCAAAACTGCAACGGGATCACTGAGGGTGTGGTGGGGCGCCATGTTGCCTACCTGGCTGCATTCATGTTGGAGTAAAGAATGATGGTTTCACTTCCAGGGAGGACACTAAAGCAAACTGCCCTGGTCAATTGGAGATGAACAGGGAGCAAAAGGAAGCTATGGGGAGGAGCAGAGAGCTATCCGCTAAACTGCACACACACCCCCACACAAAACCTGCGGAGGGAAAGTGAGCAGGCCTTTGTTATCCATCTCAGTGGTGCTGTCTCAGTTCTGTTCAGGACCCGGAACTGTGGTAAATAGATATTTAGTGTGCAATTTTATATTACTGCGACAGGGAGTCAGTATTAGCTTAACACTGGCACATCCATCTATAGACGTCAGAGCATTCACATCCCCCTGGAGTCGTTGGGTTTGTCTTCCCTGGGGTCCTTGGGATTCCCTGAGACCTTGTTCAGTACAGTCCTCACTTGACCATCACTCAGTGTATTGTTAGACAAGAGCCCTCTTGGTGCTGGCGTAAAGTTGGGGAGCAGAAGAACATTTTATAATTAAGAAATCTCAGTCTGTTAGTGAGGCTACAAAACTGGACTGCAAACTTCACAGTAATTCTCACCCTTTACCCTGAGGGTAAGATAATCCTCTCACCCTTAGGGGAGACAGTGCAGGGAAGATCGGAGCCGAGAAAAGCCCTTACCCCAGGCTGAGGAAGCCCTGTCCGGCTTTTCTCCCTGCAAAACTGACAACTGTTACAGAACAGGCTTTGAGCATGTTTCAAAATTGTCGTTTCCCCCTCCATCTGATAGCAACCAAACGCTGCCCTTTTCGGATAATTGCCTTGGAAATATGATGAGCTTCTTGGAGGTAAACTCACAAAAATGGAGGAAGAAGCCTTAACACCGTGGTCCTTGGGGGTTTTTCACTCTCATGGTGGTGTGCACACATGGTACAGAAATTCCTACAGGCTAGTAAAGAATTTACGGCTCCAGTGACTCCCGCCCTGGGCAGTGAGATCTCACCTCTGCCTCTGCCCTCACCCGTCTCCTCAGGTGCAGCACAGACCTCAGTGGTACAAAGAAAGTCACTGACTTGGAGCTTTTCTTCTTTTTATGAGAACAGAAGTGATGACACCCAGGTTCTTTACATATTTGTTGTAAACTAAAAGTCTACTATTTTTTAAAAATAAAATTGATGATATACTCATACTGAGATATTTTAATTTTTACCTGAGACTAGCTGTGAATAGTACTATACTACTTTATGGGCTATATAAAGACCTAATGATAGTAAAATTCCCTCCCTCCTCCCACCTCTTTGGGTATTGTATATTTCGTTATTGCCATAGCAGACAAACACAATTACATTTTGCTTTAAGTTTCTAGTTATGATTTAGAGAATTAAAGTAAAAAGTGGTTTTATTTTATTTATCCTCCTGCCGACATTCTATGTGTATACTTCCAGTTTTTACATTGATCACATTCCTTCAGCCTAAAGAAATTCCTTCACTTAATTTTTGTTTCTTACATATTGGGCCTGCTATCATCAATTTCTTCGATTTTTGTTTGTTTGAGAATGCTTTTTGTAACCTCTTCATTGCAGTATTTCATGCTGTATAGGAAAATGCAATAAAAGAATTCTAGATGACAAAATGTTTGCTTTCCTCATGTAACAAAAATTCCACTGTGTTTTGGACAATAATCCCTACCAGTGCAGTCCCAAGTACTATAAACCTAGTGTTGAAATTCTACATGTAACCATACACAAATCCCTTCACCAGGATTCAGCTTTCGACCCAATTTATGTAGACTTTTTGCCAAGTGGGAATTGTTCTTTGGTTTGTTGGTTGTTTTGTTTGTTGCCTTCAATACTTCAAAAGCTGGACACAATGGCACACACCTGCAATCCAAGTACTTATGGGAGGCTGAGGCGGGAGGCCATCTGGGAGTTTGGGGCCAACATGGGGTACAAAGTGAGCTCCAGACCAGTCTGAACTCTATAATGAAACCATGTCCCAAAAAGACCAGAGAAAGTCTTTTTCCAAAATACAGGATGCCAACCTTTGAGGTGGAGAGTTTGAGACTTTAGGAATTTTGAGGTTTCAGGACTTGTGTCTTTGTATTGGAGGCTTTGGACTGTGTGTCTTTCAGGGTTCTGTCAGCACCACACTCCATTGTCTTTCGACTTAGATGACTCCTGAGGAGAAATTTACCACAGTTTTTACCTTTGGCTGCCTGTGAACACCATATTTACACTTTCACCTCCTCAAATATTTTTTCTCTTTCTTTGATTGCATTTGAATGTGATAGCCCCGTTTTGTCTGCCTGTTTGTCCACTGCGTCTTGCTCCATTGCTTTGGAGCTGCACTGTCTTACGTGTCTTGGGTGATTCTTGGCCATTATTTCTCAAACACCATCAGCTTTGGTTTGTTTCCTCCTATTCAGAGACTCCAATTACACACACTTTCATTTTCCTCAAGATTGCCACTCCGTCTCAACCCCTTTTTGATTTTTCTGTATTTATGTTTTTTAAAACTATTTCTCTTTATAGAGTACACTGTGCTACTCCAATGCGTACACACAGTGCCCGTAAATGAAACCAGGGTTACAACTGTCTACACCTTTCCCACCATTAAACATGTTTAGTTATTGAAAATTCCACACCTCCTCTTTTGTAGTCATTTAAAAATAGAACATAGGTTGTTTTCCCTATTTCTCCATTCAGGTTTTGTGCCCCTTATTAAATTCACTTCTCTCCTCTCTCTTTCCCTTCCAGGCTTCTAAGGGCTGCCAGTCCACTCATTTTTTTTTTCTCTATAGTGTTGACTTAATGAATGACAGTTCCCCTTCTGAGCTGTTTGTATTTCTGTGCCTGGCTTGTTTTATCTAACATAATAATCTCCATTTCCATCTGTGTTACTGCAAATGATAGGGTTCCACTTCCAGTGATGACTGAAATATGTTCCCTTTCAGAAATTTGCCACATCCCTTTCGTCCATCCCTCTACTGAAGCCCAGGTGGATGGATTCCAGCCTGCAGCTGCTGTGGGTAGCACTGCAGTAAGTGTGGGCATGCAGGCATCATTTTGGTGTAATGACTTAATCTTCTTTGGGTACACATCCAGGGCTGGAGTCACCGGCTGATACGGTAGTTCCATTTTTAGTTCTCTAAGAATCCTCTCTGCTGTTTTCCATAATGTTTGCACACATTTACATTCACATCAACAGTGTCTTAGAATCTACTCCGCTTGCTTTCTTAATTTTGCTTCGGGATTTTTTATGAGGAGAGTACATAAAGGCTAACTGAAATTTGTATGTTGATTCTGTATTCTGCAACGCTACTGAATGTGTTTGGACATTTTACAGGGTATTTTTATATAACATTCAGTGTTTTCTGTGTATCAGGTCACGGGATCAGTGAGCAGGTACTTTCTCCTTGTGCACCCCCACCTGCATACCACTCCCTTCTTTTTCTTGCCTAACCACTCTGGCTACCACTCAGTGCTGTTGGTCTACTTTAGCTTTGTAACTCCAGCACTTATTCCCAACCCTTGCACAGGGTAGGACTCATTGTTCCTGTTTCTCTCCTCCAGCTCCAGTGAGTTTCTTTGTATGCCTTGTGCCTATAGTGTTTGCTGCACTTCTCCCTACAAATAAACACATTTTCTAGGGAATTCCAAGGGTTTGTGCTTACTGAATCTCGTTGCCACCGTTTCCCTATCTGTGGTGAGGTTTTCTGTGGAGTTCATGCCTACTGGGGCTCCTAAAGGAATTTCCACGAAGGAAAACCCAGTAAAAAGATGCAGCACCACCAGACTTCAGCTGGGGGCTTTCAGGGGCTCCTTCTTCTTAAACTAGCTCATATTCATCTCTGGAAAGAAACTGAAGTGCAAGTTTCTGCTGGAGTCACGGTATCTAGACCATATGTATCTGATCCTGCTCTATGGCACTGGTATGGTTACAATGAAAATTTTTTATTTCTATTTGTTCTCATTTATCTCACCTTTCATCTGCTCCTATTTTCCCTCTACTTCTACTTCTCTTGTATTAATTACATTTTTTGTTCATGACATCTCTATTTATTATTTACAACTCTCTTTGTTGTTTTAGTGTTTACTTTAGGGTTCGAATATGTACGTTTATCAAAATCTATCTTCTAACAATATTATACCACATCGTGTGTGGGACACACAGTACCTAACGAGACGTGCTTCCTTTCGTCTTTTCTGTGCTTGTGGTCTTCTTTCCCTACAGTTTACTTTTGCAATTGTTGGGTCCCGCTGCACATTATTACCACATCATTATTGTTGCTAAGTGGTTATGTTGTAAAAGACTGGCATTTTTGAGAAAATGAGTACTGAGGACCTTCCCAAGTTCTTTGTTCCCATCTACACATCTTATTATCTCAACTTGGACACTATTCATGTTGACGAATAATTATTTAATCAGGGCATTATTGTTGATTGATTGGAGAGGTTCTGTCTTGTTCACTGAAGGATGTTTAGCTGCGTTCCTAGATTATGCACACCAGAAGCACCCACCCCCTCCTCAGTCTTGAAAACCAAAAATGATACCAGACTTTGGTGAACATACCCTAGGAGGCAAAATTTCCCCTAATTGAGAATCACTATTCTGGGTTCATGTTTCCATTTCATATCGGTTTCCTTTCATCTGAGATTTTATTTAATTTTGTTTTAATCTTGGGTCTGCTAGTAAATATTTTAGCTTTTAAAAATGAATTGAAATTCACATAACGTAAAAGGAACTATTTTAAAATAGAAAAATCAGCTACATTCAACATATTCAAAATATTATTCAAAGACAAATGTTCTTCACCTACTTTTATCTAGTTCCAGTACTGTAAATACCGTTACAACCATTTGCATACAAATTTCTACAAGGGAATATATTTTGATTTCTCATGGGAAGAGAAGAGCAGGTTAAATTGTATGGTAACCGTGATAAGCCACTTTAGGAAACAGCAGCTTTTCCCAAAGTACACGCAGAATTGTTTTTATTCCCATCAGCAGCGTACAAGTTTTCCAAGTCATGTTCACCCTCACTAGTACGTGTTACTTCATCTTTCTCTAATCACGGTCCTAATGAACATGAAATAATGTCATATGGTGGTTTCACTTTGCAATTCCATAACGACGGCAAGCTCTTCCCGTGTGTTTATTGGTCATGTATCAGTCTTTGGGGAAAATATCTATTCAAATTCTTCACCCTTTAAAAATCGTATTATTTGCTCTATCACATGAGTTACACTAAATCTCAATATGTTTCGATACCCCTCCTTCAGAAAATGTGTGATTTTCTTCTAACACAGGTGCCAAACTTTCCAACAAAGCATGATAAATTATAGAAGAATGATACATCTTGACCCAGAGGGATCTATTCCAACTGAGCAATTATACCCATCAAAAGGCAAAATAGAAAAAGGTCATATGCTCACCCAATACATTCTTACAATAATGACTTTAGATAACCAGTTAAGCCTTTAGATAAATTATGGATAGAAGTATAGAAGATTTCTATTATGGATAGAAATACAGAAGATTTTATTTTTCTTTCATTCATTTCTCTGACGTGCTTTCTTATGTAAATGTGGGTCTCTAGGTAATTTTTCTTCTCCCTAAAGATTTCTTTTAGGATTTATTTTACAACCTGGTTCTGCTGGTTATAAATTCCCTCAAGTTTTATCTGTTTGAGAAAGACTTTATTTCTACTTCCGTTTTAAAGCGTAGTTATAAAGGATGTAGGGTCTGTGGGATATGGAATTTGCTTACGTATAAGTAGTAGATCACCTGTTTTCAATTTGGAAGGTCATAGCCTTGGAGTGAATTTGTATCACACTCCATAAGCCATTTTAACTTTAACTTCCTGAGGAACCACCAAACTCTGCCTCTGTCCTGCTGCCACCATGACATAAGTGCTGGGGTCTCTCTGCGTTATCAACCCTTATTACAGCCTCCTTTATAAAAAATTACCATCTTGGTAGCGTGAAATTTTATATTATTGTGAGTATTATTTACATTTCTCTCATGATTAAAAATGTTAGCCATGTTTCTTATTCTTCTTGGCTCATTGTATAGGTTATTGGAGATCTGTCTATTCAAGTGATTGGCTCATTTCAAATTGGGCTTGTTTGTCTTTGTGACTGTGGGCTAATGTTTGCATGTCACTATTTGTGCCCTTTGAATTTCTTGTCTGCACCTTTCAGCTATTTTTATGTGAACAGTCTCTATACATTAATCATTGTTATGGTCTGTGCTACGATTGTCATTACGATGACTGCTATGATTGCTCACACTGTTTTACAGATAGCTGGCCTTCTCCAGGGGGCCCATCCAGTTCAGGTGAAGATGTTCACCATCAGGCACATGCTGAACAATACTCCTGCCCTAAGGGACCTTGTCTTTGGAAAAGTGTCACAATGAGTCCCCTTTGAGGCCCTAAATGCACGTGGATATCAAATAGTGCTACACACACCTGCAAAGGCCAGCACATACCAACACAGCCACTCACTTCACTATAGATAATATATTCACATGTGCATCTATGAAATTTGGAAAATATGAAAAAGAAACAAGTCTTACCTCCATGGCTCTACTCCAACAACCTTGGGTTTTTTTTTTTTTTTTGAGAATTCCCATGACAGTGTGTTTGAAATTTCTGTACTATTACGCTTGTAGAATATTCCCTTGATTTGTTTTACCTTCTACCTGTTCTCTCCCTGGTGTCTACCCTTGCACCAGTCTCTACCTTTTTCTGTGAAGAAGTTCAAGGATCTGTGCTTTTGCATCTGCGTGGGGAAGGGACCAGGTATTCACACCTATTTCCCCTAACTTCTCATATCCCCACCCATCTCCAGCAGTCACCTAAAGATAAACCTGGCTTTTTTCTCTTCTTTAATGGGAAAGAAGCTCACAAGCCTTCATCTTTGTATGCCTCCTGCTTATTTGTCTGCCAAAGAAGTACAAATGCTGAAAAACCCAATCTCCAGAATGGCAAAATAGGCATGTGGGGAATATCAAGAATTCTAGGAATACCTTTCTTGCAAAGGAAAGAAGAAAAAACAAGAAAAGCTAAAATGAAGAGGTTAATTTGAGGCTAGGTTCAGTCTATGTAATACCACTCTTATCCAGCCTCTCGTGGTTTCCTCTGTGGTAGGATTCTACCTGCCCCGGGGTTTGTCTGGGACCCTCACTCTCCACTGACATCTTCTTTAAGTTGAGAATACATATGGGAAGCACCACAGGTTACATGAAAGATCATAAGAGGTAGCTGGCACCAATTAAGTAACTGACAAATAGCACCTAATATTAGCACTTCAAATTATTTTAACAGTTTCACAGAGTGTTTACTTCATTTTGTTGTTATTCTTCCTGCAGAGGAAGAAACTCTTTTACGATGTTTTTCTTTCAAAAGTATACCATAACCTCAATTTTCCCTTTCCCTTTATCCCCGCAACCTCTGCCTTGGTTTAGAATTTCATCATGTCTCATTTCTGCAATTTCAGGAGCCTAGTAACCGGTCTCCCTAGCAACAGCCTCCACTTCACTCATCGCCTAAGGACTGATTTCCTCTCCCGGCTTCCCAGACCCTCCTATTCGTCTATCTTCCTGATCAAATAAATTTTAATGCCACACACATAATACATGGTATAATATTGTTTGAGTGCCTGGCCAGACCTTTTTTGCATATGAATACATGTTTTTTTTAGTTCAAATGATAGCTATGTATAATTCACATTCTAATTTTCAACTAACAGTAATTTTACAAGCAATTTAGAGACTGCTAAAAAGCCCTAACAATTATATTTCTGGACAACATAAGAATTCATCAGGAGGGAAAGTCTATTATTCATTTAATTATTATACAAATTGCGACTATGTTCAATTTTTCAGAGTAGTTAAAAGTGATATTACTTTGAAGGTATAAGTGCATATTGATAGGTTCTTTCTTCTTGATGAATTTCATTATAAGGAAAACTGTATAGGGTAGGTGCCATGGGGCAAAGGTTGCAAATATATTTATAACGTTTGGTTATGATACTAGTAGATTTCCAAATACAATGGCTCAATCTCTACTGATCCCTGTGTATTACCGCCTCATTTTTTCAAAAGACATAAGAATTGCTCGTTGTTGCTTAATATAATTTTACATTTAAGAAATGAAACATTTCTTAATGTAGTGATTGTGGATTGAAAGCAATGGTTTGGTTTAATGATTAGCAAAGTGCAAATTATCCACATTTGTTACTGTGTGCATTACACACTGCTGCATGCGCCAGAGCGAGAGGGATGTCGAAGTCAGTGAGAACATCCGATTGGTATAGATACTGACGACCTGCCTGTGGTACCTCCTGCCCTTCTTTTTGTTGTTATTATCTTGGTTTTGTTCTTGATGAAGGGAGGGCTCCTTTTTCTCTGCTCCTTATACTTTTTCATGCCATTTAATATCCGTAGATCTTTGTGTTCTTTTCCTTGTAAGAATTTTTCTAACATCTTTTGCTCCCATTATTGAAAAAAAAATGTAACAGAAAATAACATAAGATCGTCAATTCTGGGTTACATATGTTCCTTTTGTGTTGAAGCTACGCCATCCCATAGCACACAGTCAGGTACTCTAAGAGAGACCCACTCTGTGCCTTCCTAGGACAAAGGAAAATAGTAGCCCCAGACCCATCTAATCGGCCAGAGACTCCCTGAAGAAACAGACGCAAGAGCCAGGCACAGCGGTGTGCACCATCTCTGAGCTCTTTTTTCTCTTCCTTGCACTTTCTTTCTTGTATTTTGTGTGCAGCACTGAGATCGATTTGACCAAGACATTGGAAGCTGGGAGGGAATGGAGGATGGGAAGGAAATCAGTCCTTAGGCAACGAGTAGAGTGGAACTTGTTGCCAAGGAAACAGGTTACTGGGCTTCTTTGAGTGCCACTTAAGTTTACTGAGACAGGTCTATTATAATCTGAGGTTTTCTTAAATGAATTAATGCACCCTCGATAGGATGAGTGCCCAGCAGACGGAGTGTTTATTTCTCTCTCTTGTCTATCATTATGGCTTGAATAAGGACATGGAAAGTTCACATGGAGCAGAGGCACAGGGCACCATGCTCTGGGATGGGATGATTGCAGAAGGGAAGTGACTATGGACACGGTATTTCCAAAGAAGGTCACACATCTATGACTCCAAATGTGCTCTCAGGTCCACAGAGTGGGATGGTAGTGAGCGAGAATGGCATTAAATGTGAGACAATAAATTAGAAGAAGTAACTTTCATTGAAATAGGTCCTATAGAATCATCACCTGATTTCAGAAATGTTAGCTCTGCTTCTTTCCTGGGATACATGAAAGTAGGTCTTGGGCAAATTGCCAAAAATATGCTGTGAGATGGGCCAGTAAGTGTAAAAATCTTAACATTATGGGCCGGGGATACAGCTCAGTGGCATAGCACCTGCCTGGCAAGTGCAAGTTCCTGAGTTCGATTCATGGCACCAAAAAAAAAAATTTTCCTGTTGTCATTGTGCTGGTCTGGCTCTTAATTTTTGAAATTTTTCTCTATTTTGTATTTTGAGATGTTATTATTAATGGTGTAGATCTCTTAAATCTCCAATAAATTTCCATTTCATTGCCACCATATAGGCATAAAATTTAAAATTTGTAGATGATATTTGCATATTTATAGGCAGATATAAAAAAATAAGCACACAGAAGAATCCTGTGTTCTCTTCTTCAGTTTCTTCCAATACTAAAATCTTATAAAACAATGTCACAATGTCACAAATAGGATATTGATATTGACACAGTCGAGATGTAAAACACATATCATCTATGAAGGTTTCTCACATTCCCTTTCTACAGCCGCTTCCACTTACCTACCTACCCATTCCCATCTTTAACGATGACTAATCTGTTCTCAATTTCTATAATCTCAACAGTTCAAGAATTTTACACAGAGTCATGCGCGGTGGCACATGCCTATAATCCCAGCACTTGGGAGGCTAGGGCAGGAGGATTTCCATGAATTCAAGGCCAATCTGGGCTACATAGTGAGTTCCAGGCTAACCTGAACTGTACAGCGAGGCCTTGTCTCAAAAAAAAATTCTTTATGCAAAGAAAATTTGAGAATATGCAATCTTTTGAGCTTAGCTTTCTTTTTCCCAACTGTAATAATCTTTTAGATGTAGATTGCTGTGTGTATGGGTGGTTCATTCCTTTTTATGCCAAGCAGTGTTCCACGGCATGGTTGTGCCCCAGTTTACTTAGACATTAATTCGTGAGTGCTTGGGTTGGTGTTAGTCCACTTTTCACTCGTGTAAGAAATACTTAAGATAATAAACTTAATATGAAGATAGTTTTATTTTAGCTCATCATTTCAGAGGATTCAGTTCATAGTCCAAGGGACTCAATGCTCCTAGGCCTGTAGGGATGAAGACAAAACATCACCCAGGAATGTAAAGCCCTGGCGCCAAGGTACAAAAGCATAGCCCCAGTCCGCTAAAACCTCCCACTATGCCCCAATCCTTAATGTTTCTACCACCTCCCCGAAGCTCTTAACATGAGTGCCTTGGAGAACATTCCAGATCCAAGCTACAGCAGGGTGGTTTCGAGTTCCTGGATGAAGAGTAAGTAAGTGTTCTATAGATATCCATGGACAGATTTTTATCAGACATAACATTTCATTTTTCAGGGACCAGTGCTTGTGGGTGCATTTCTTGGATAATATAGTGGTTGTATTTGGGGGATTTTAAGAGCTGACACTTGTCCAGAAGGACTGTATATAGCATGTAGATTTCCTCCACTGTGTGTGATATATGAACGACCCAGCTTCTCCGAAACATGCTTTGCATTGTTACTTTTTTCTCTATTTAGTTTTCTACAATTCTGACAGGGATGTACTGTCTCGTTGTAATTTTAGACTGTGTTTCCCTCACAGGTAATGATGGCATTAACCATCTTTTCATGCTCTTGTTTTTGACCAAGGAGGGCCTCCTTGTTAATTTGCCTATTTTTCCTATTTTCTCTATGTTTTTTTACTTTTGAATTTTGAGATTTCCCTATGTATTCTAAGTATGAATTTTTGTCATACATGTTAACAGTAGTTTGGACCCAGTCTGCAATGTGTCTTCATGCTTTTAACAGGTCCTGGAGAGGGTCCAGTCATGGTGATAACAACCACCTGATTGTTATTTCTATCATTGGTATTATGTTCATAAAGTCCAGCTTATGAACTTTTATAGAATTTGATTTTTAGCTGAACTCTGGTTTAGTTGTATATCCTGAAAATATCCTTCTCTTTTTTTTCTAGAATTGTGTGTTTCTATTTTATCTCTAAGTATGCTGCCCATTTTGAGGGGACACATGGTTTTCCAAACCAACACGGTGGCACCATTTCACTTTCCCCACAGCAATGTAAGAGACAGTCACCTTCTCAAGAGCCTCAACAATATGTATTAATGCCCAACGCTTTCACTGGGCCATTCTGATGGGAGAAAAGGAGGTCTTGTCATAATTTTGATGGCTATTTATCTGATAATTAAGCAGAGTGAGAATATTAGCCTGTGGTTATTGGCCATTTGGGTTTCTTCTCCAGCAACATATGTATTTAAATATGTTGTCCATATTCACTGGGTCATTGGTCTTGTTTCTTTTGTTTGTATTTGCCCTTGATTTTTGAGACAAGGTCTCACTATACAGCTCAGGCTGGCCTCAAACTCACAGCACTCTCCTGCCTCAGCTCCTGAGTGCTGGGATTACAGGTGTGCACCACTATGCCTGGCTGGCCTTCTTTTTTTTGTTTTGTTTTGTTTTGTTTTTTTTACTGCTTTGTAAGAATTCTTTAAATTCTGGCTACTAGACTCTTACTGGCTATACTACTTGCAAATATATTCCCCTATTCTTTTGACTGTCTTTTCACCTTTTCCTCATGTGCTTTGAAGCACAAAAAATTAATTTGATTAAGTCAGTTTAGTAATGTTATGTCCCTAGAGTTCCTGCTGTTGTATCTGTGACCTATGACCACATACGACATTGTCTAATGCAAGGTTATGAAAATATAATTTTATGATTTCATCTAAGTACTTCTTGGGATTTTGTGTGTATTTTCAATTTTGTTTTTAGGCTTTGTATTTATATTTAGTCTAAAGTCCATTTGTAGCTCATTTTTTCCCTCTGGCCCAAGGATCCAGTTGCAGTGTTGGCATCTGAATTTTCAGTTTCCTGAAGCTATTTGCTGAAAAGATTTTCTCCACATTCAATTGTTTTGAAGCTCTTGTTGCAAACGAACTGTCCACAAATATATCAGTCTATTCCTCACATCTCAGCTGGATTCCACTGACCTGAATGACTACATACATAGCAATACTACATTTTCTTTATTACTGCTGCAGTTGGAAGGTCCACATTCTCAAATTTCATGTTGAAGTTTATTCCTAAAAGGCACACGTGGATAGTGTCTGCAGATGGGGTCTTTGGGAGACAGGTTAGGTGGGGTCGTGAGGGTAGGGTCCTCATGATGGCATTAGCGGTGTTTGAAGGAGAAGAGAGAATCAAGTAAGCACAGCAAAGCGGGTGTGGTGCCTCACAGCTGTAATCCCAGCACTCAGGAGGCTGAGGCAGGAGGATCACTGCGAGTTCAATGTCATCCTTGCTACAAAGTGGCCTCAAGGGCAGCCTGAATTGTATAGAGAGACCTTGTCTCAAAAAGCCAAAAAAAGGAGAGGTTCTCAAGTAAGCATATTTGTTCTTGCCCCATGTGGTGACCTGCACTACCTTGTGATTTTGCAGAATCCTTCTTCAGAAAGGGAGTTCACCTATATAGCTGTCAGATCTTGAGCTTTCCAGCCTTCAAAACATCAGCTGAATAAACCACATTCTTTATAAATTTCTCAGTCTGTAATGTGTAGTTATACTAACTGAAAATGGGCAAAGACCAGTGCATTACAATATATTTTGGAATAAGAATATGAGTTTTCTACTTTTGTTGCTTTTTAAAATGGGGGCTAACATAAATTCTTTCCTTTAACATAATACTTTTAAGATCAGCCTGTCATTTTTCTAGAAAAAAATAAGGTAGACTTGGATCTGGTGAGGACTGTGTTGAGTCCATAGATTAATTTGGAGAGCGTGGCCAGCTCATCAGCGTGGATTCTTCCTGTCAATACAAATGGTGTACCCTTCCACTTAGTTCGTTGAATTTGGTCACATACTTTTTTTTGCAGCATGGAGGTGATCCTGTCACCTTTTTATTTTCTTTTTTACTAATTTGGTGAATTACATATATTTTCCTGTGTTGAACAACTCTTGCATTTCAAATAACTGTTTTGTCATGTAGCACATAATCACATCACTTGTTGCTGGATTTCATTTTCTAGTCCTTTGTTGACAATTTTCACAGGGTTCTTTATCTGTAACATCCATTTTTGGGGATGTAGTTTTTATTATTGGAATCTGGGCCACATGGGGCTTATAAAATGAATTGTAAAGTTTCATTTTCTAATATTTTTAAAGAGTTTATGAAAGATTTGCACCCTTCCTTCTAAACATTAGTATAATTGTCCTTGAACATATTTTAGCCTTCAGCTTTTCATTGTAGATAGGTTTTTAAAATTATTATTAACAAATCTCATTGCTTATTATAATTGTATTCTGATTCTCTATTTTTTGCCAGTTTTAGCAATTTGTATCTTTATGGAAATTTTTTCTTTTCTTCAAGGATTTGTTATGTGTTTGTTTACAGGTTTTTATGTAGGTTCTCCTTTCACACTTCTGACTGATAATTTAGACTATCTCTTTTTTGTTGTTGTTTGTCTACCTATACGCTTGCTTGTCAATTTTTTGTTTTTCTTTTCAAATAACCAGTTTCGTACATGTTTGGTAGATCTCTATTGATTTTTTATTCTATAATTTATTTATTTCCACTATAATATTCATTATATCATCTTTCTGCATGGTTTACTTTCAGTTAGCTCTTCTTCACTTCTTTCGGTATAGTGGGGGATATTTGGCTTGTGGTACAGATGGTTTAATTTAGGATATACTAGGTTATGTGCACAGCCCTCCTTTGAGTTTTATTGTAAGAGAGGATCTCACCAACTTGACCAGGTAGAACCAGGCTCATATGTGCCACCCTCCTGCTTCAGCCTCCCGATTAGCTGGGATTGCCAACATGCATCACTGTGTCTGGCTTATTTCTTTTCATTTCCTGAGATGGAAAATAAGGTTATTCATTCGATATCATCTTTGTCTCAGATAAATATTTACATATATGTTTTCTTGTAAATATCATTTTGTGGTATTTTCTAATTTCGATATAGTATGTTTTCATTTTCATTTATCTCAAAGCATATCCTAATTTCCATTTTGTTTTCTTACTTTACATTAGTTATGAAGGAGTATGCTATTTAACTTCGTATACCTATGAGTCCCCTCCTTTTTGTTTGATTCCTAATTCTCTGTAGAACACAGATCCTTTTGAATTTTTTGAAAGTCATTTTGTGGCTTAACATATGGTGTCCTGGGCAATGTGCTGTGTGTACATGAAAAGAACTACTTTAGGCTGTGTTGGGTGGAGTGTTTTGCATTTCTCTATTATGTCTAATTGGTTTATTGTGCTGTTTGAGTACTCTTATTTCCATGTTAATTTTCTCTCTAGTTGTTTTATCCATTACTGAAAGTGCAGTGTTGAAGTATCTAACAATTATGTTTGAATTGTTTCTCTCCCAGTGATTCTGTATTGTTTCATGTGTTTTTGGGGGGATGTGCCATCAGATGAATATCTGTATAACTGTTTTATCTTCCTGATGCTACAAAACATGTTTTTTTACCTTTAACAATAATTCTTACCTTAAACGTTAGTGTTCCTAATATAAGGTGCTTCGGCTCTGTCCGGGTAATACTTGCTTGGTAGCACTGTTTTCCTTTCCACCTGCCTCCTTTGTGTCTTTGGCTCTAAAGCATATTTCACTCTGAGAGTTCATAGTTATTTTCCGTTAATTCTTCAACATCTTTCCTTTAATTTTCCTTTAATTAGTTTGCATTACATGGAAGTATTGCTAATGTAAGATTTAAAGCTGCCAATTTTCTTCTATTCTCCATCTTGCGTGTGATTTTCATTGCTCTGCTCCCCCAGCAAAGCTCTACTCCAGGGTGTTAAATACATATTCTATTGTGTGTGGAACATTTATTTTGTGCAGAACCACTTTGCCTCCCTTGTCTTTTCTTTGACAGTATATGTTTAAGCTATTTGCTTTGTGGTAGCCTTAAAGATTATCATTAACAGCTTAATTTATAACAATGTAGCACCGATTAACAACTTAAGCATGCACAAAAACGTTGCTTCTTTAGGGCTGTGCTCCCACCTCTTAATTTGTAGTTTTTCCATACAAATTACATCCTTATAGATTTTGTAAGCCCATCAACACAGATTTATGAATATTCCTTTAGGTAGTCGCAATTTATTCTATGAGAATAAAAGAAAAAGAGGCTAAGACTCCATTATATTATATTTTATATTTACCTAAGTCTTACATTTACTAAGATTGCTTGTTTCTAGTGATCATTTGATTTGAGCCTGATAAATTCCATTTAGTGTAACTTGTAGCACAGTTTTACCAACAAAAAATTCTTAGTTTTGTATGCTTCCTGTTGTTGCTGTTTTACATCTAGAAAAATATTAGTTTCTTTATATTTTGAAGGATAATTTTGTTGGACATAGGAGTTATTCACAGTCCTTTTTTCAGTATTTTTCATATGACATCTGAACTTTCTTCTGCCTAACATGGCTTCTTATGAACAATGATGATCGCTCGTGTGTCGTGATCTGGTCCATTCTTCCTAATTTCAATAATTTCTTTTTGATCCAGGTATAGTGGCATTAATCCCAGCTACTTTGGAAAGTGAGGCAGGTATATCACAAGCTCGAGGTCAGTCTGCACAATTTAGTGAAACTCTGCCCCAAAATAAAAAAAAATTTAGAAGGGATTGGGCCTTACCTTAGTGGCTGAGGTTTGCCTAGCATACCTAAAGCAATCAACAGTACCACAAGATTTACTTCACCTTGGACTTTGACATTTTGATTATGGTATTTCTAGATATGAATGTCTCTGAGCTTATCTTATTTGGGATCCGTGCAGCCTATTGAGTACACTTAACGTTTTTGTCAATTTGGGGGCTGCTGTTCCGGCAGAGGCTTTTGTTTGTGTCTCTCCCTGGCCTCTGGACTCTCATTATATGTATGTTGTTAAACTTCACGGTGATCCACAGATCGGTAAATCTCTGCTTGTTCTTTAATATTATTTTTATTTTCGTTTGTTTCAAACTCTATGCCTTAGTCATTTTCCTTGTTACTGAGACATAATACCCACACTCACCAAAGCAGAAAAGGTTTATTTTGGCTCTTGGTTACAGTCAGTGGCCTATTGGGTCCAAGACAGTCAAGCATGACAGAAGGACCCTGACGGAGGAAAGCTATGAGCCAGGAAGCAGAGAGTGAGAGGGACAGCACAGGAGAGACATGCACTGTACGTGGACATGGACCTGCCCTTCTGCTCATGCACATAGTGCCCTGCCCACTGGGACCAGGCCCCACCTCCTATTGGCAAGTCAACTGTCCCTTCCTCATAATTCAGTCACTACCCAAAAACCCAGCCTGTGAGCACAGGAGGGCTTTGGTGGACATTCTCAATTCAAACCCTAACAGTGGGTGATTTCACTGGCCTGTTTTTTTTCGGTGATTATTTCTTCTATCAGCTTCAATCTGCTACTAAAGCTCTGTAGCATGTCCCTGCTTTCACTTACTGTATTTTACTTTTCCAGAACAAAGTATGTTTCATAAACATACAAGCATTACGTGATCGATATCATACAATTTGTGAGCCACTGGGGCTGGGGATGTAGCTCAGGGATGGAAGTGCCCGCCTGGCAAACGCAAGGTCCTGAGTTCAGTTTCTGGGACAAAAAAGAACTTGTGAGGCATTGTTAATAAATCTTTCATCCTTCAAATTTGGCTTCCTTTAGTCCTTTGAAAGAACCAGTATAAAATAGTTCATTAAATTGCATGTGTGGTAAACTCATCGTAAAAGACCTCTGGCCTCCTAAGGGAAAGTTCCTGTGGATCCCTTTTGTTCTGTCTTATATGAGGATTCTTGTCTCTTTGTGTCCCTCATATCTTTTTAATCTCACTTTTTCACTAATGTGTCACTTCTGTAAATTATATTACTACATCCCAAAGGATTTCCTTTTATTATTCCTGCATGATCATTTTGATTGCATAGTGAGCATTCTAAAAATCTTTTTCTAATTTAGGGCTAGGGTTAGGGCTAGAGTTTGGGTATTTTCATTATATTTTCTAAATTGTGTAAATGTCTGCTTGCTTTCATTGTCTGCCATGTCCAAGAGCATGTATTTGAGGGCTTTAATCTGTTTGGGTCGTTTTATGACCCATTGCACAGTCTATATGTAAATGGATTGATGAATGAATGAACGGACAAATCAGTGAAACATAATAGGTATTCATTATTTCACTTTCTCCTTGCCTACATTCTTCTCTTTGAAATGAATTTTTTAGTGACAATTAAAAACTTGGGGATTGTTTTTAATGTACTCTGCCAAATTGCTCTGTACTTTGGTTATTATTATGCCACTGATTTTTAATTTCATTATTGATGCATTATGCCATAAACTTCATCTTTGTTTGTTTTCTTCATTTTCTATTTCTCTATTAATTGTGTTATTATCTCTTTCCCCCCCCAGAGATGCTGAGATGTATTTTGAAATCCATTTTCGCCTACCTGCAATGCTGTTACATGCTCTTCTCTCCTTGAGTAGCTTTTAACTGTGAGTGCTCTGCTTCCTGTCCTTTATCACAGCAATGTAAACTGCTTAGCCTGCATTTAGATTTTCAGGAGTAAATACACAATTTTTGCTTCAACAGTCAAACATTATTTAACACATTCAATAGCAGAAGAAAATTCTATTCTATGTACCACTGCTTTTGGGTTTTATTTTATCTGTTATTTCCTGATACTCCAAAGTTACTTCTTTCTGCTTAGAAAAAATTATTTCATCATGCTGTTATAGCACATCCTAAGTGAAAATTCTCAGGTAACCTATACTTCAGTTTTTTTTGAACTGAAAAGGCCATGGCTCCTCTTTATTCCTAATATGTGTTTGCAGCAGCTGTGGACTCTGGAGTGGCCACCCTTGCCATTCAGAACTTGAAAATTGTTGTGCCACTTCTCTCGGGCCCCCATGGCTTCTGAAGAGAACTTCAGTGTTCTTGAAATTGCTTTTCTCCTATGGGTAAGGTGTTGTTTCTCCCCAACTGCTTTGAAAAGATTTTCTTTGTGAGTTGGTTTTCTGAAGTTTGATTACTTTCTATCTTGCTGTCGAACTCTTTGGGTTTACTCTGTTTGAGCGGCATTCAGTTTCTTGAGTACGTACCCTCACAGCTTTGGCCAGCTTGGGGGAGTTTTCAGCCAGTTTCCTTGAGTAGTTTTCCCAGGCCTGCTCTCTGCCTCCTCTCTTTCTAGAACGCCTGCCCACGATGGAAGGTTTAGATCTCTTATTATGGTGCTGCGCGCAGGTCCCCGGGGCTCTGTTTATATTTCTCCAGGCTACTTGCTCTCTGTGAATATAATTGGATAATT